>VBSM01001681.1:9753300-9791599 GCA_008086735.1 Cheirogaleus medius | reverse complement strand
AAAAAAAAAAAAAAAAAGAACAATAACAAACCATAAACTCAATGTAGCCCTTCATTGATATATGGGAGAATCTTCAACACCACAGTGTAGGCAACTGCATAAAAGCTGAACTGGAAAAAAAATGGGGCTAAAGCTTGAGGCCTAAATTGGAACTTCTAACCTCCAATTATCTCTTTTCCACTCTCAACTTCAAATCTAAAAATTTGGGATCAATATGGACAAACAAATTTGGAGAGAGTGAGAGAGAGAGAGAGAGAATACTTACTCTCAGGCCTAGAAGAACTGTGAGTCCACTCAACTAGACACATGGAATATAAAAGGAAGTTTGAAAGAGTAATTAACTTGTCATGCCCGAAGACTGAGGTCAGAAAGTCAAAATTAAGATTGGAAACTGGGCCCATAAAATTAAGGTACAGCTGTCTTATCCATTATTATATATGACCTGATCCAATGAATACCCTGGGTTATGACCAATTATAACATCTCCTAGTACTGTGAGAAGTTAGGAAGCCCTTATAGTAGGCCTATTGGCAGTTTTATCTTCTTTGGAATAGTGGAGAGGGCCCAAAAATGCTTAAAAATGTGGCCTATTTTTTTCTGGTAGATGGCATAAGGAGGAAAGTAAAGATGCCTTTGGGTAGTAAAGAACAGATTGGGCCACTTGCAACAGCTATTTATGCTGGTACTTGGGTTTTCTCTGACCTTGGCCTGGTGCATACCGTGTAAAAAAGCAATAGACTGTCTAAGCTCCAGTAATTACCAGAGGTTGTTTTCATTACTATCTTCTTTGATCATCCCTGGTTCATCCCACAGCAGAACTCAGGTATTTGAGCTCATGTCTAGAATATCCAGTTTTGATTCCCTACTATTAGTCACTGTGTAGTATGTTAGGCACTGAACTAAAATCATAACATTGTGATAAATACAAATTATGTTGTCATATTCTGAGTGCTGTAGTTACTTTAATCACAAAGGTGTTTTTGCTTTTATTGGTGCTTTAAAATGTCTGTTGCAGTTATTTAAAATATATATAAAAATATTTATTTTTCAGAGTGTAAAATATACATGCTTACCATAGAATCTTTGGGAAATGCTATAGTATAAAGAGGCAAATAACCATATTTTCAGACTTAACGCCTTTTACACCTTTTCTTCTTTTCATTAAAAACTGATCCTATGAATCTACTGAACTAGTTTGAGTCAGTGACTTAATAATACAGACTTAACACCTTTTAAACCCTTTTCTCTTTTACTTAAAAATTCAACCAGTTTGAGTCAGTGACTTAGTCAGCAATTCAGTAATGACTTTGGCTTGAACTTAAATAAGCATGCTACCTGGGGTAGACTGTATGTGCCTATAACTGATAGAACAGGGTCATGAGAGTAATTAGAGTGAGCCACAAATACCTATAAAAAGTTGTGCACATCTCTTCATATTTCTTTTAGGAGAGATTTCAGGAATTTGAACCCTATACCAAATGATGTAAATCTATTTGAGTCTCTTGATAATGTTGCCACGATGGTCAGTTTTATGTGTCATCTTGGCTAAGCTATAGTCTCTTGTTATTCAATCAAACACTAATCTAGGTGTTTCTGTAAAGGTATTTTATAGATGTAATTACCATTTCTAATTAGTTGATGTTATGTGAAGGAGATTATCCTCAATAATCTGGGTGGGCCTACTCCAATCAGTTGAAAGGCTTCCCTGAGAAAGAAGAAAGTCTACTTGTGGATTATAGCTTCAGCTCCTGCCAGAGAATTTCCAGCCTCCCCTTCCTGATGGTCTGCCTCATTAATTTCAGATTTGTTTAGCCAGTCTACACACACACACATAAAACATATATGTGCAGCATATACATACATATATGTCACACATGTATACACAATATGCCACACATACATACATGTATATCATATACACTGCATATATAATACTGGTTCTGTTTCTCTGGTGGAACCCTGGCTGATGCAGTAGCCAAATTCCTTTTCAGATTTAGTATATCAATAGTCCAAAAGAATGTCCTAACTCACATGGAGTATTATCCTTCCATAGAGATGAGAACCCACTGAACAGTTTGATTGAGGATCTAAAGAGAATGGTGTTTCCATCGATAAAAGGGAGGATAAAGAAATCAAGAAAGCTGATGAGGAGTTTACTGTCACAACTCGCAATAATAAAGTCCCCAAATTCTACTCATATCTAGTTGATAACATGTATCCATTAGGATTCTCACATATTCTTTCCTTCTTGCTCTGCAATTGTATATATAAATTAAAACTAAATCTACAAATAGTCTACTCAACTGACTGTCCAAATATTAGGATTATCAGAAGAGTCTGAATTCTTGTCAAATAGATCTCAGGTAAATTCTTTGGGCTATTTACCTGTCCTGGAATGTAGCATGGTATTTCTGTATGCAAACAACCATTATCAGACTTTCTTTGGCTTATGATTAGTCACACTTCATAAAATAATCCTTGATTCCTCTATCAAAGGAGGAAGCTGGGGACAAGTTGTGGAACAGTGGTTTAGACATTGATTTTTGTAACAAGAAACTCAAAGACCTCAGAAAGCATGGTTAATACTGTGTGTATAACCATTATGATGATGCATCACTTTTGGGGGCAATGACAACTTTAATTTTAGCTTTCCATTCTCCTTTTAAACCTCCACCGTGTGGCAATTCTTCCCTTGAGTCTGTATCAAACATCAGGTAGGTACTTAGCTTTTCTGATCCCTCTCCAGTAAAACTAACAAGTCTCTAATCAATTAAAATTACAAATATATTCTCAGTTTAGTAATTTAAAAGTCCAGTCTCATGTGTGATGAAAAATTTTTCTTTCTTATTTTGGTCAGGTGTCCTGCATTCCAGAAGGCAAGAGTTAGGGATGAGGGTGTAGTTGGCATCATTTTTATATTCTATTCATGTTCCATCATCTGACAAACCATGTACTAAATTTTAAAAGTACAAGACCATCAGACTAAGGCTGCTTCATACCTTCAGTTCCTGTGTAACAAACTGTACTTAACTTAGTATAAAACAAACCAAAACTTAACTTAGAGGAATATTTTTTGTAACAGCAAGGTTTCAGCCAATCACAATCAAGCTTCAACCAATCATAAGCAGCTAACTGATTGGATCATGCCCAAATAAGGCAAATTCCTTATCACACCATGCCCAAATAAGGCAAATGCCTAGCTGTAGCTAATCAGATGGTTTCTCTGCTTTGCTTTCATGTTCAGCCTATGAAAGCTCACTGCTCATACTGCTGGGTTTAGCTCTCTGCACCTCTTCTGGTTTCTGTGTGCTGTGTGACTCATGAATCCTTCTTTGCTCAAATAAACTCTTTTAAATTTATTTTTCATAAAGTTTGTTCTTAACAGTTTTTGTCATCAGAAATAGGACCCAGTGGAGATCGCCAGTAAGCCCTAGGAGCACCCAAACGCTGAAAAGTGGGACCTATTGGGCCTACTGTGACCATTGTTCTCTTACTGCAACTGGAGGTGGTAGGTGAGTACCTGCTCACACGCAAGTCCGCAAATTTGTGTTTTGAGCTCTCTAAATTTATTTGAGAAAATTTTTAACTGGATTGAATCCAGAATCATACTGGATTAAATAATTAAGTTGTCTGGGTTTAGTTCAGGCCTCAGATAGGTACCTTCAGAAAATGGGTTTCTCTGAATCTAAAGACTCCAGGAATCCTACTTTCAGGGACATCAGGTGATTTTATGTACAAAAATTACAGGTCTTGAGCTTATATATTTTTTGACAAATGGGTTAACTTTGCTAAGGACAACTTAGAATTGCAGTGGCCACAGTGGGAAAGATATATTAGAAAAACAAGGATGCAAAATGCTTCAAAAACAATGGAATGCATTTTTTATTGGCATATAGAGGATTCCAAAAGACTAAATGAATCAGAACTACCCCTTTGAAAGACTTCTTAAGAAGGCAAGTGAGAAATCTCAAAAGTTCTTTTTTGGTTTATTTGTTTGATTTTTATAAATACTAGCAAGAAGTTTTAGATATCTGGGCAGTTAATCTTGTACCATTGGCCAGAAAAACAATTCCGCTCCAGATGTTTTTTTAACAAATCAGTGCGCTCTGTATTATTATATCTGTCACATAGCTAGAATTTTAAAATGAAAACTATAAGCTCTGCTTCTTATATGTATATGTATGTTTACGCATATTTGTTTATATATACATGTGATATTTTTCTACCTCTGGATGGTATTGCCAAAATTGAGCTTTCTTTAATTGGATTAAAGAAAAATAAGTAAAAGAGCTCCATTGAATTGACTTCAAGAAAAATAAGCAGTTATATAAATTAAGTATTCCTTAAACTCTTGGAAATAAATTAATCTAAAATGTTTTTCAAGTTCACGTAATCCAGGATGATCTTCAGTAAATAAAAGCTAGTTTGTCGATTTGATTAAAACAGGAATGTCTTCAGAGTTGTCAGCATCAAATATAATTCAAACAAGTTTTTCCACCTAGGTTTATAAGTAAAATAAGTTGATGTTACCTCATAAATTACAAAATCTGTCAGCAAGAAAAAACTGACTTAAGTTGCTTAATGTCTCATTTTCATGAGCAATCCAGGCATAATGATTAAAAACAAGTGAATTAAATAGATGTAAAGTAAAAGTTTATAAATAAACTTTTCAGCAATAATTATGCTTTTCTTATTTGTCTACTTCAAATGATTTTATATTATGTCTACTTTAAAATGATTACACAAATCTTTTTGGTAACTTACACTCCTTAAGTTATAATAAGTTAAATCAGATGATGGATATCCATTGAATACTGACATCATTTCCAAATAAGAGAAAGCACTGAAAGATTAATTGCTAGACATAAGTTTATTTACCTTTGGCTTTGAAGAAGTTTATAACATAACCCCCCCAATACACTGCTCTGACATATTTACTGTTTCTAGTTAAAATACAAAAACCCTAGGAAGCAGAGATAAAGTTATGTCTCCTCTAAAATTTCTTATTACAGGCTAAAGATAGTTGAGTTTGTTAGTAAACATGTTCTGTGCCACATTGAAAAACTGAACTATGAGAAAGCATATGCTTCTAGAAATTATGATTCATAGGTTTACCAATCTATAGAATGCTGATATGACACACAGTTCACAATTGCTTACTTCTTAGTTTTCACTAGAAATTAAGGTTACTATGGGTTAATAAATCAAATTAAAACACAGTTGACCCTTGAACAATGCAGGAGTTAGGGGTGCCTACCCCCACATAGTCAAAAAGTCGCACGTAAACTTTTGACTAACTCCAAAATTTAGCTATTAATAGCCTACTATTGACTGGAAGCTTTACTGCTAACATAAACAGTCAATTAACAATATATTTTATATCTTATGTGTATTACTTACTGTATTCTTACAATAAAGTAAGCTAGAGAAAAGAAAATGTTATTAAGAAAATCATAAGGAAGAAAAAATATATTTACTATTAATTAAGTGGAAGTAGATAATTATAAAGGTCTTCATCCTTGTAATCTTTGCAATGAGCAGTCTGAGGAGAAGGAGGAACAGGAGGGGTTGGTCTTGTCTCAAGGGTGGCAGAGGCAGAAGAAAATCCATGGACTTTTGCAGTTCAAACCCGTGTTGTTCAAGAGTCAACTGTATATAATTAAAATTATTATAAATAATAAGGGAAATCTACATATCAAAGTATACAAAGAAGATGTGTTTTTGTTAGGGAAAACTATGAGGTATGAGGATGTGTTTTGGTTAGTTAAGAGACAAAGTTATTCTTGTCCTAAAGTAGGATGACTAGTTGTTCCATAATGAGAAAGAGGGAAAGCATAAGACAAAAACTGAATGGATTTAAGAAAAGTATAGCTTTGTGGAAGAGGAATCTTGGTTAAAAACGTTTTATGTGTGTTCAAGTTGCCTAATATTTGAAGGAAATTATTTACAAGATTTTTATAATTGAGCATTAATATTGAAAGAACACTGATACAAAACTAAGTTTTAGTTTTATGTTAAAACAGCGAGGTTTGAGGAGTTTGGTCTGCTCTTAATAATAAATTCTGAGAGGTTTTTCTTTATCTTTTAAGTAATTAGCCTAGGAAACAATGATTCTGTGTTTTATCAACATAATTTCATGTGCTTCATGTTGTCTGTATTAGATCTTTGATTACTTAAGAAAACTAAGTCCTCTCTCTTAAAGGAGCTAAGGCTTTTCTACAACTATCTGATTTTCTATATTTGTCTTCGAAGTTGTTTAATTATTACTATAGTTAAATTAATAAGTATCATTTTACAATGACCTGTGATCCTATTTTTATCAAGTATTTTAAAACTTTTGACATTTTTGACAACTTCCCAAAATTGAATTATAAATTAAGACCTTTTGACCTCAAACTAACTTTGAGATTTTCCAAATGGGCTCCTAGAATATCTTAAAGAATTTTTTTCTTTCTTTATAAAAAGAGAAATGTTAAACTAATCAGACTCATTTTATATGTTAAATTCTAGGGGAAGCACTGTCAAATAATAAGTGATACTGAACCTTCTTTAATTCATGTTGTATAGGTATGCTATTAATATGTGTTTGAGAAATTGTATGAAATTCCCATAAATCTGATGGTGCTGAGATAATGCCTCAGTCATAGTTCTAGTTAGTATCTTAAAATATTGTATATCACAAAAGTAACGGTAATTTCCTTGTCAAAGAATTGTATTATAATAAAGTCTCATCAGAGCTGATTGTTTAGTATCATACCACTGGACTGTCTAAGAATTTCCATAACTCTAATAAAAAACTGATAGGTTCATAAAACTGCTAATCCAACATCAAGAACAAGAATTAATTGAATACCAAAAGAATATCTGAGTGGATTTTCATAAGTCAGTTAGTACTGAAACTGCTAGTATATGCAATTTGAATTCCATAATATTGATCTAAGTCAAATTATCTATGATAATTTATTTAATAAACAGGGTTATGCACCTGAATTGTAGAAGAAAAACTGATATTTAAAAGGATATAAAGTCAACATTACATGTGGACTCATGGAGAGCCCCAATGGCTGCCTGGTCTTTCTTGAGTCCTTACAGCTTGCATTATTAAAAGCTCTGCACTCCTTGACTAATATGGAGTAGACAAAATGATGCAAATTATGAAAAAATATTGGGGTAGTGACTGTTCTAAAAATTTCAAAACTGGCTTATCATCATTGATTGGTTTGTCAAACCCATAATCCTAGTAAAACAATAAAAACCTCAGGTGCTACATTTCTGCCACCTGCTGGATCATTTGAACATTTAAAGATGGATTTATTCAATTGTTATTCTCAATGGGATATCAAAATGTTCTTGTAATAGTTGTATGTTCTCTAGTTGAATAGAAGCTTTCCCATACAGCAAGGCCAAGGTTATAACAGTAGCTAAAAGGTTATTTGAAAATGTGTTTTGTAAATGGGATATTCTCAGAGAAATCTCTAGTAATAGAGGTATTCATTTTACTATACAAGTTATAAAACAAAGTTAAATAAAGTATTACAATCACAATGGCATTACCATTATTCCTATCGTCCTCAATCATCTGGGAAGGTTGAAACAACAAATGGTATTTTAAAACTGAAATTGGCAAAGTTAACTTTATCAATTGGATTGCCTTGACTGAAAGTTTTGCCAGTGGCCTAGATGGCTATCAAACCCATCCCTACTGAAAAAAACAAAATGACCCTTTAAAAACTAGTTACTAGAAGACCTATATTCCTAATAATAGAACCTCAAGTATCTCTCACTTGTACAAACTCTGACACAACTAAACATTGTTAGCCTTTAATGTATTATGCCAAAGCGGATTTTCACCAGGTAAAAGAAAACTTTCATGATCATTGACTGAAAACAATGAATCCTTTCATGATTTAGAACCCAGAGATTGGGTCTTCTGGAAAAGACATCAGAGAAAGAAAGACTGCCCATGAATCTTACGGGAAGGGACCATACCAAGTTCACTGCCCATATTGTATGCAGGAAAATGTTAAGACCTTAAGTCTTGTGTTCACATCTTTTAACTCAAGAGGGCTTGTCCAGACTCTTGAGACTGTACACACATTGGTGACCTCAAGGTGAAACCAAGGAGGGAAATTTCTTCCCAGAAGCAAACAACATCCTAGGCACAGGCAGCTTGCCCAAATCAGGAATCAACTTTTCTCCTCCGTAATCATGAAAACTTGGTTACTTTTCCTCTTTTCCCCCTTCAATCTTTCTGCTTATGTGTGGCAAGACAATGCTATAGTTAGGATTTCACAATTGATAGCTTCTGTAAGAAACTTAACTGATTGCTATATTTGTCATTTTTTATTTTATTTATTTTATTTTTAATTTCAGAATATTACGGGGATATAAATGTTTTGTTTTGATTGCATAGATTTCTTTCCTTACTGCTTGAGTCAAAGTTGTAAGTGTGTCCATGACCCAGATAGTGTACACTGTACCCGTTATGTATGATTTCACCTAGCCCCTCCTCCCCTACCACCTGCATAATTTCCATTGAGTTTTACTTCCACCTGTGCACATGACTGCTGATCGGTTAGTTCCAGTTTAATAGTGAGCACATGTGGCGTTTGTTTTTCCATTCTTGTGATACTTAGGAGAATGGTCTACAGTTCCATCCAGATTGTTGCAAAAGGTATTAATTCATTTTTTATGGCAGAGTGGTACTCCATGGTATACATACACCACATTTTATTAATCCACTCATGAATTGATGGACACTTGCCTTGATTCCCCATCTTTGTGATTGTGAATTGCTCTATAATAAACATTGTAGTTTTAGTGCAAGTGTCTTTTTCATGAATGACATTTTTCCCTTTGGATGAACACCCAGTAGTGGGATTTATAGATCAAAGGTAGGTCTACTTTTAGTTCTTTGATGAATCTCCATACTCTTTGCCCCAGAGGTTGCACTAGTTTGCAGTCCCACAAACAATGTAAGAGTGTTCTTTTCTATCCACATCTACACAAGCATCTATTCTTTTGGGATTTTTGATAAAAGCCATTCTCACTGGAGTTAGGTGATATCTCACTGTAGTTTTGATTTGCATTTCTCTGATGATTAGTGACATTGAGCGTTTCTTCATATGTTTATTGGCCATTAGTCTATCTTCTTTTAAAAAGCTTCTATTCATGTCTTTTGCCCACTTTATAATGGGGTTATTTGATTTTTCTTGCTGATTTGCTTGAGTTCTTTGTAGATTCTGTTTATTAGCCCTTCATCAGTTGTAGATCTTGCAAATATTTTCTCTCATTCTGTAGGTTGTCTATTTGCTCCATTGACTGTTTCCTTGACTGTGCATGAATTTTATAATTTAATCAAGTACCATTTTTAAATTTTTGTTGTTGCTGTGATTGCCTTTAGGATCTTCTTCATAAATTCTTTGCCTAGGCCAATATCTAGAAGAGTTTTTCCAACATTTTCTTCTAGCATTCTTATGGTTTCATGTCTTAGATTTAAGGCTGTTATCCATCTTGAATTAATTTTTGTGAGTGGTGAGAGATACAGATCCTGTTTCAATCTTGTACATGTGGCTATCCAACTTTCCCAGCACCATTTGTTGAATAGAGATTCTTTTCCCCAGTGTAGATGGCAATATGTGGATGGTTTTATATGTAGGTTCTCTGTTTTGTTCCATTGGTCTATGTCCGTATTTTTGTGCCAATACCATGCTGTTTGGTTACTATAGCCTGTAGTATAGTTTGAAATCTTGTAATGTGATGCCTTCAGATTTGTTCCTTTTGTTTAAGCTTGCTTTGGCTATTCAGCCTCTTTTCTGGTTCCAAACAATGCATAGAATTAGTTTTTCTAGATCTGCAAAAAATGACATTGGCATTTTGATGGAGATTGCACTGCATCTGTAAATCATTTTGGGGATCTAGAACAACTTCCTTTATGAATCTGGATGTACCTGTGCTGGATGCACAAATATTTAGGATTGTTATAGTCCCTTTACCATTATATAATGACCATCTTTGTCTTTCTTTACTGTTGTTGATTTGAAGTCTATGTTATGTGATATGAGAATGGCTACACCTGCTTTCTTTTGATTTCCATTTTCACGGAATATTTTTTTCTATACCTTCACCTTGAGTTTGAATGAATCCTTGTGGGTTAGATGTGTTTCCTGGAGATAGCAGATATGTGGCTTGTATTTTTTTATCCATTCAACCAGCCTGCGTCTCTTGAGTCAGGAATTCAAACTGTTTACATTTGTTGAAAAAATTGGTAAGTGGGATGCGTTTCTGTTCATCTTGTGGAGTATAACCTTATTGCTTTGTTTTATATCTTGAGCTGTTATTTTATATGGGCTCTGAGCTTTAGCTTTTAGGTGATTTTACACTGGCGGTTTTCTATTGTGCTGATCGATGTATAGTGTAGATCTGAGTACTTCCTGCAAGGCAGGTCTTGTGTTGACAAATTCCTTCAGTGTTTGCTTGTCTGAAAAAGTCTTTATTTCTTCCTTCTATAAGAAACTTAGTTTTGCAGGATACAAAATTCTAGGCTGGTCATTATTCTGTTCAAGAAGACTGAAGATGGAGCCCAATCCCTTCTGACTTGTAAGATCTCAGTTGAGAAATCTATAGTTAGCCTGACAGGTTTTTCTTTGTAAGTTACCTGATGTTTTTGCCTTGTTTCTTATGGGAGTTCCTCCTTTGTATTAATTTTGACTAGTCTGATGACTGCGTTTCATCATGATTGCCTCTTTATGATGCATCTTTCTAACTTAGGGGTGTATTTTGGTAACAAATAGCCATGTCTCCGCCAAACACTAACAGCTGCCAATCATAGGTGGCCAACTGGTCAGACCATACCCAAATAAGGCAAATGCCTCATCACACCATGCCCAAATGAGGCCAACTCCTCCTGTGGTCAATCAAATAATTTCTCTACTCTGCTTCCCTGTGAGTTTGGAAAAGCTCACTGTTCACACTGCTGGGCTAAACTCTCCAAACCTCTTCTAGTTCTGAATAATGTCTGATTCATAAATCATTTTTTTTTTTTGCTCAAATAAACTCTGTTATAATTGTCTAAACTTTTTCTTATACTGACACTTCCAGTGTTGGAGTGAGAGAAGGAGATGAAGTATGGGGGAAAAATCTTCACTTAACAGGTAGTCTTCCAGTTATGTAGTTTCAGAGCTCTGGGAATTTGACAGGCATTTAAAAATGAGCTTTCTGGAGTCACTTAACTGGGTTGTTAGAGATATCCCACCCCCTTTATTCTTAGAAAATTCTTCTACCTGTCATCTCCTTGATAAAAAGAAATACATCTTTCTAATGGCTGGTATCTTATTTCCTTCTGGTCCTTACAAATACCAGCAATACCTCCAGCCTTTTTATAATACTATGGTCCCTTCACTCCCTGTAGTCTTCCCTTTGGGACAGAATTGTAAAAATTACCTTGTGTGATACTACCATTGCTCCATCATCCTCCTATGTGGAGTCCCTTGCACACAGGCTATACATGATCTACAGGTGAGAAACACTCATCCATCTTTCCCTCTGATGAAGTCCAAAGGTGCAGATTAATTCCTCCACAGTAGCCACTTAACATCTGACCTTTCACTGACAGACTGGCTAACCATTTTCTCTTGCTCTTCAGATTTCTCAAGTCAGAGAGAGATGTGATTCTATTCTGTGTTGCAAACTGCAAGAACCATCTGTCTCCAAGTGGTCAGACTGCAGCTTCCTTCCCTAATCTTGATGGAAGCTGCCTGTACTCTCCAGCCCCACCCTTACCACCTATGGGGGGATGGGACTCAACAGCACATATTTTAGAGTTCCCCGTAAAATAACCTTCACTTCTCTCATCTCTAAATCTCTACTTGTTTATATCCTTCTTGTGGGTGAAATGTTTTTTAGCCACCTCCTCTAAAAAACTTGCATCATAGTTGTCTTCTACTTCATTTTATGATGCAGTATCTATTGAATTAAGGCAATGGTTCTCACAGAGTGGCCACACATTAGCATTCTCAGCATCACTGGGGAACTTATGAAAGGTCCAAATTCTCAGAACCCACTCCATACCTACTGGATCAGAAATTATAGGGGTGCAACCTACCACAGGTCTGTGTTTTTAACAAACACTCCAGGTAATTCTGATGCACGATAATGTTTGGGAACTGTTGTATTAAAGCATCTGCCAAAAATGCCACTTTTATATCCTTTTACATGGGTACTTGGCTGAAGCTGCCAACCCACTTAATCTATTTTTCATAATAACTCACATGTTTACAGATTAAAGAAATAACTATAAAAATAATAAATCATAATTACACTTTACCACAAGTAGAGTCGGCTGATTATTTGACATTCATCAGTTTAAATAACCATGACTTGAGGTTTTGGCCAGTAAAGGGCAGCTGGAGTAATGTATCATCCTCCTCTCCTCATTCATCTCATTCATCTTCTTATTCACCAATCTGCAAAACAAATTATTGTTTTGTAAAGCATTGCATTAATTTTTTTGGCTTTGATCAAATTTTTTATTTTTTATTATTAAGAGACATTATCTCTTTATTTCATTTGCTGTCTTTTATAATATCTCTTAGGTCCTATTTTTAATTTTGTTTTAGTTTCAGCATATTATGGGGGTAAGATTTTTTAGGTTACATGTATTGCCTTTGCCCCACCTGAGTCAGAGGTTAGATCTTTTTGTTGGTCTAAATCAGGGCTTCTCAACCTTGTTACTATTGATATTTTGGGCCAGATGATTCTTTGTTGCAGGGAGCTGAACTGGGTGCCAGTAGCATCACCTAAGTTGTGACTACCAAAAATTTCTTCATGCATTTTCAAATGTTCTCTGAGAGTCAAAATCAACTCCAATTGAGAAACACTGGCTAAAATGGGTAAGCATCAAATCCTCACATAGATTAAATATTTCTTTGAAAGACTCCACACCTTTGAGGATCAAGAAGAAACATTTCATTTTGATCAGACCTTCTAATTATCATACAGATGATTTTGAAAATATTTTAAATAGTTTTATTTTGCAACTTGCTATAAAAATGCATCCTTAGATTGCTGAGCAAATATTCTTAAGTTCATGTGATTCATATCATCAATTAAACCCTTAGAATCATTCTGAGAATTCACTGTCTGAGAATCCTCATTTATAAGCACAACAGCCTCCAAGAAACACAATTACTATACATCTTCTCAAGGAAGGGAGTGGAAGCAGCATTGTAGACTGTTGATTTAAATTGTCTTCTTTTTTTCTTCTTTCATTAAGTGGTAATTCAACTCTTCATCTTTTGCGATTTTCTTTACTCACTTCAGGCAATTATTGCTGGCGATTATGATGTTAATGAGTTATGCAGAGCAGACTGAAAAAATGAAATATATTTTTAGGAAGTTAAGTTAATGGGAGCAACAACTTGAATGCATGCAAAAAGCAGTCATCTTTTTTCTTATTGTGCCCTGATTGATTTTATAAGTCAGGTGTTCATATGAATAGATAACCTTTACTTAGCGCAAGGAGTATTTTGACAGGAAATTTACTCTGATGAGCCATAAAGGAAGTCTTTTGCAAGACTGCCTGTTATGCATTGTGTCTGATTTTTTTTTATATTGCTTGAGTTAATTTTAAGGCTTTCCAATCTAAGCAGAAGATGCTGATCGACATGAAAACCAGAACCCTTTTCTTAGCTCCTTTGTAGTTGAATTCTAAATGGTCTTGACATATTGTGGTATTGTTCACCAGGGTGACATAAAATACAATCAAATGCACACACAGATGACTACAGAAATGCAAACCCAGATGACAACACATATCAATAGAGTATTTTCTTTTACCTTTTTCTTATTCTTCAGTGACACAACAATTAAAATAACCCTCTTTTTGAACACCTTTGATTCAATCAACTGCATGTTTCCCCCTCAGAAGAGGTTGAAATATTAGCATGTCACTGTCATAACCACCTTTGTTTCTAAATTAATACCCAATATTTACATACCAATAAGATTCATCTTAATATGCCAACACACTCATCTTTCTCTACCTTTGGTCTTATCAAATGTACTTTTTCTCTGCATAAACATTCAAACTGAGGTGCTATTGAAAATATTATACTTTAATGATCTCAGATATTTTTCGTGAGGAGATTGGAAATGGGAACAAGAAGCTAATATAGGTCATCTACCTTTTTATTCAAGGTAAAATCATTAAAAACTAATATCTATTATTAAGAAAAATCATTTAAAACCAAAAAGGGCAAAAATCTCAAAGTAAGGAATTGTTTCTAAGTAGGTAATGTATTTGGCAAATGTAAAAATAAATGTAGATTGTGGATATCAGTGTTGTCCAATAGAACCTTCTTAGTTGACAGATATGTGCTATATATGTGCTGTCCCAAATGGAGCTACTAGCCACATTTAGACATTGAAGACTTCAAATGTGATAGCCGTGAGTGAAAAACTGAATTTTTAATTATACTTGATTTTAATTAAGGAAAATTTAAATTTAGATATACATATTTGTTTAACGGCTACTGTATTGGACAGGGAATGTCTATATCATTTATATAGTCCTATATTTGTTCCTACTTTTCTCATTTTGCAGAGAACCTGGCATTTAGCTATTATTTTATCTTAAATTGCTTTATTGGTATTGTAGTATATACTTCACTCATTTAAAGTGTACAGTCCAATGATTTTAGCATATTCAGTGTTGCTCATTCATTAGCACCATCAACTTTAGAATATTTTAATCACCACTCCCCCAAAATCCCACAGCCTTTAACTGTCATCTGTCATCCTTAATACTCCCCCATTCCATTTCTCCAACCCTAGGCAATCAATAATCCCCTTTCTGTTTCTGTAGATTTTTCTGTACTGGACATTGGATATAAATGGAAACATACAATATGTGGCCCTTTTTGACTGGTTTCTTCACTTAGCATAATGTTTTCAAGATACACCCATGTTGTAGCATGTATCAGCAATTCATTTCTTTTTATTGCAAAATAATATTTCATTGTATGGATGTACCACAATTTGTTGATTCATTCATCATATGATGGCCTTTGGGGTTGTTTCTACTTTTCGATTACCATTAACAGTGCTGCTATAAATGTGTACACAAGTTTTTGTGTGGACTTATTTTAAAAATTTCTTTTGGATATATACCTAGAAGTGGAATTGCTACATCATATGGTGACTTTATGTTTAACCGTTTGAAGTACTGCTAGACTTATTTCAAAAGTGGCTACACTATTTTTTATTCTTTACATTACACTGTGTGACAGTTCTTATTTTTTCCCACCTTTGCCAACACTTTTTTTATTATAGCTATTGTAGTAGGTGTCAAGTGGTATCTCATTGTTATTATTAGACATATGATTTGCAAAAATTTTCTCCTATTTTGTAGGCTTTTTACTATTTTAATGATATCCTTTTGAAGTATAAAGATTAATTTTGATAATGTGTTGGTTTTTTAATCTTTTTTTGCTTATGCTTTTGGTATTATATCTAAGATAATGTTGTTTAATGCAATTTCATGAATATGTATAACTGCATTTTCTTCCAAGAGCTTTATAGTTATAGCTATTACATTTAGGTCTCTAATCTATTTATGGTGTGAGGCAGGGTCCGAGTTTAATTGCATACAGACATTCAGTTTTCTCAGCATCATTTGTTGAAAAGACTATTATTGCCCCATTGAATTGTCTTGCCACCCTTGTTGAAGATCAACTTATTGTAAACGTGAAGGTTTAATTCTAGATTCTCAATTATATTTCACACACACACACACACACACACACACACACATTATAGCAGTACCACACGTCTTGACTTTATAGTAATTTTTAAAATCAGGAAGTGTAAATCCTTAAACTTTGTTCTTTTTCAAGATTGTTTTGGCTATTTTAGGTTTCTTGAATTTCCATATTAATTATTGGAACAGACTTTCAATTTCTGCAAAGAAGTTAGCTGGGATTTTGATAGAGATTTTGTTGAATCTATAGATCAGTTTGGGGAGTATTGTCATCATAATGATATTAAGTCTTCTTTTCCTTATCATGTTATGTTTTTCCACTTATTTAGGTCTTCAATTTCTTTCAGTAGTATTTTATAGTTTTTCAAAGTATAAGTCTTATACTTCTTTTATTAAATTTTTTCATTAGCACTTTATTCTTTTAAATGCTATTATAAATTGAAGTGTTTTCTTAATTTTATTTTTTCCTTTCTCATTGCTACTTTTTAGAAATACAATTGATTTTGGTATATTGATCTTGTATCCTACAATCTTGCAGAACTCATTTTTTAGTTTTAAATTTTTTAAGTGAATTTCTTAGGATTTTCTACATATAAGATCATGTCCTCTGCAAATAGAGATGGTATTCCTTTTTTCTTTCCAATCTAGATGCCCTTTATTTCATGTTCTTGCCTACATGCCCTAGCTAGAACTCCTAGCATAATTTCGAATAGAAGTGACTAGAACAGACAACTCTGTCTGATTCCAGACTTTATGACAAAAGCACTCAGCTTATCAGTATTAAGTATGATGTTAGCTGTGGGTGTTTCAGAGACGCCTTTTATTAGGTTGAGAAAGTTTCTTTCTGATCCTAGTTTGTTGAGTGCTTTTATCATAAAGGAGTGAAGAATTTTATCAAAATTTTTTCTGTATCTACTAAGAGGATCATGTGCTTTTGTCCTTTATTCTGTTGATGTGGTGTATTACATTAGATGATTTTCAGTATTAAGTCAACCTTGTAATCCTGAGGTAAATTCTACTTTGTCATGGCATTTAATGTTTTATATATTCTTGGATTTGATTCGTTGGTCTTTTATTGAGAATTTTGGTATTTATTTTACGAGAGATATTGGTCTTTAGTTTTCTTTTTCCATGATGTCTTTGGTTTTAGTACTGAGGATATACTATCTCATAGGATGAGTTGGGAAGTATTCTCTCCTCTTGGATTTGTTGGAAAAGTTTGGAAGGTGTTAATTCTTCCTTAAGTACTTGGCATAGTTTACCAGTGAAGCCATCTGTTACTGGGATTTTTCTTGTAGGAAATTTAATTTATTACTAATTCAATCTCTTTACTTGTTATGGATCTCTTCAGATTGTCTAGTTATTCTCAAATTAGTTAGCAGTTTGTGTCTTTCTAGGAATTTGTCCATTTTGTATAAGTTATCTAATTTGTTGGCATATGGTTTTTCATAATTTTCCTTTAAAATGCCTTTATTTCTATAAGTTTGATAGTAAGGCCCCCTTTTTCATAACTGATTTTCTGATTTTAGTCATTTGGGTCTTTTTTCTTTCTTTGATCATTCTATCTAGCTTGTCAATTTGTTGAACTTTTCAAATAACCAACTTTTGATTTTCTTCATTTTTCTCTATTGTTACTCTGTCACCTATTTCATTAATGTCCACCCTAGTACACATTATTATCTTACTTCTGCTTTCTGTAGATTTAATTTGTTCTTTTGCTACCATCTTAAGGAGGAAACTTTGGTTGTTGATTTGTGGTCTTTCCTCTCTTTTAATGTAGGTGTTTACAGCCATAAATCTTCCCGTAAGCAGTGCTTTAGCTTCATTGCATAAGTTTTAGTATGTGTGTCTTCATTTTATTCCTTTTAAAGTATTTTCCTTTTTTATTATTACTTTTATATATTTAAAGGGTACACACGTAGTTCTGTTACATGGATATCTTGCATAGTAGTGAAGTCTGGCTGTTTTGTGTAACTATCACCCAATTAGTGTAGGTAGTACCCATTGAGTAATTTTTCATTTCACAACCCCCTCCCACTCTTCTGCACTTTCAAGTCTCTACTGTCTATTATTCCTCTTTCTATGTCCATATATCCATCTTATTTGGCTGCCACTTATGAGTGAGAATGTGCAGTATTTGACTTTCTGAGGTATTTCACTTAAGATAATGTTAAGTTCCATCCATGTTGCTGCAAAAGACATGATTTCTTTCTTTTTTATGACTATTATTCCATAGTGTGTGTATGCATGTGTGTGTGTGTGTGTGTGTGTGTGTGTATCCCACATTTTTCTTATCCACTCATCCACTGATGGACACTTAGATTGATTCTATATCTTTGCTATTGTGAATAGTGCTGCAGTAAATATAATCTTAAAGTATTTTGTATTTCACCTTGTGATATATTCCTTGACTTATTGGTTATTTAGCAATGTGTTGTTCAATTTCCACATGTTTGTGAAATTGCCAAATTTATTTCTGTTATTAATTTCCAATTTAATTCCCTTGTAATAAGAGAACATACTTTATATGACTTAAATCTTTTTACATTTATTAAGGTTTGTTTTATGGTCTAGCCTATGCCTATTCTGGAGAATTTTCCATGTGTACTTGAGTAGAATGCACATTCTACTATTGTTGGGTAGAATGTTTTCTAGATAACTATTAGATCTAGTTTGTATGCAGTGTTTTTCAAATCTTCTGTTACCTTACTGATCCTAAGCCCAATTGTTCTATCCATTCTTGAATGTAGGGTATTAAAGTCTCCAACTATTATTGCTGAATTGTGTATTTCTCCATTTTTATTTTTGTAAGCCTTTGCTTCACACGTTTGGGTACTCTGCTGTTAGGTGTATATAGATTTATAATTGTTTACATTCCTGATAGATTACCTTTTTATTATAAAATGCTCTTCTTTATCTCTAGCATTGTTTTTTTTGTTTGTTTGTTTTAAAGTCTACTCTGTCTGCTATTAGTATAGCCATTCCAGCTTTCATTTGCATTAAGTGAATATTTTTTATTGTACATTTTAATGCCTGTAATGATCTTTTTCACTGTTATTTATTAGCTGTATTCTTAGTGGTTGATTTCAAGCTTACCATATACATCTTAACTATAAGAATTAACTTTCAGATTTATACTAAGTTAATTCCAGTGAAATATAAATACCTTACTCCTATATGGTTATATTCCCTTCCCATTTTTTGTGGTATTTTTGTTATATATATTAAATCTATATATCACAAGCCCAATAGTACATTGTTATAATTATTACTTTATATATTAAAAATTTCCCTAATTTTGTGCCTATTAAAAACACTGAGAAAAGAGAGCAAGCACAGATTTTTAGAATTTGTTATGTTTACCTTTTTATTTCCCATTCTGTTTCTTTTTATTTTCTCCTGTGGATTTAACATCTGATTTCATTTCCTTACTCCAATACAACTCTGCTTCCACCCATCTTTTTTTTCTTATTATCAAATATATTACATTTCTATATGTTATAGGCTCTACAACATGATTCTATGCATATTGTTTTATATAACCGCTTTTTAAACCAATTAAGAGAAGAAAGGAAAAGAAATGTGCATTTAATTTGCCTGTCATAATTACATAATTACCTTTACTGGTTATCTTGGATTTTTCATGTGAATTTGAATTTTCGTCTTGATTTACTTTCTTTTCGCCTGAACAACTTTGTTTAATATTTTTTTGTAAAGTGGGTCTGCTAGCAATGAATCTCTCAGCTTTTGCTTTCTAGGAATGTCTTTATTTTGCCTTCATTATTAGAAAGATAGTTTTGTTGGATATAAGATTCTGGGTGGTAGGTTTTTTGTGTGTTGTTTTGTTTTTCCTTTCAGCACTTTGAATATCCTACTGCATTCTAGCCTTCATTGTTTCGGATGCAATGTCATCTGCTAATCTTATTGGGGCTCCCTTGCATATGATGAGTCTTTTTTCTTTTGCTGCTTTCAAGATTTTTCTCTTTGTCTTTCAACATTTTTACTATGAAGTGTCTGGGTGTGGATTTCTTTGAATTTATTCTACTTGGGGTTTTTTGATCTTCTTGGATGTGCAGATTAATGTTTTCCAGCAAATGTGGGAATTTTTCAATCCTTATTTTTTCAAATATTTTTAATGTTTATTTCTTTTTCTCTGCTACTTCTGGTTTTCCCATTAAGTGTTTGTGTACTTAAAGTTGTTTCACATTTCTATGAGATTCTTTTCATTTTTCTATTTTTTATTAGCTATTACTCCTAGGTTTTACCTTTTTAAATTCTCACCAAAAACATCATTACCTCTCTTCCCAAGGTAATGTAACTTTTAATCCTCTCACACAGTGCCAAAAATCCATGACTTCTTATCAATTTAAATATTAGCATCAAATATTGGTAAATGAGAAGTATGAGTCAATAGAAAATAAGACCTCTAGAGATGGGAGTAGGGATGGCTTTGGAGACAGGTGACCTGAGTTTATTTCCCAAACTCACCACTTTTTGGTTATATAACTTTAGGTAAAATTATACAGATATTTATATCCTTACATACTAGAGATTGTCATCTATGATATTGGTTGTGACAGCAGAAATAGAACCTGTCACAGAAGGTTGTTAAAAGGAAAAATTTTAAACAGCTTGTAATAGTGTAGCAAATACATTATAGCTAATAATGTTATTAGGTAGAAGAAATATTATAATTGCATACTTTAGAGCAGCACTCTCAATAGAAATTTCTGTGAAATTTCTGATGAAATTTTCTGTCTGCACTGTGCAATAAAGTAGTCATTAGTCACATGCAGCAATTGAGCACTTGAAATGTGGCTAGTGTAACTGAGGCATTGACTTTTAAATTTGATTTAATTTTAATTCATTTAAATTTAAATAGTTACATGTGGCTAATGGCTACTGTATTGTGTAGTACAACATTCAGAGCCAAAAACTAGGCAATGAGAAATAGAAAAGGATTTCTCTCTTTTTTCTCTCTTTTTTCTTGGAGCACATGTTATTGATTGCTCTGTAGGTGACTCCTTGATTCTCCTGATTCCTGAGCCTGGATGATACCTTGGGACTAGAAAAAATGGCAGTAAATGAGATAGAGATGTCAGAATACTATGGCCTAGCTTTGAGTAAAAATTTGAAAGTATGGAACAATGTGTTAAAATAAATTTATTATGTAAGATTTATAAGACCAGAGAACTCACCAGCTAACTTAATCTTAGGTAGGGCCTGGAAGACATTTCCATCATGAAGGTGGTAAGGAATGCATTAGAGGGAGAATGGTTTCATTGAGAAGTTCAGTAGTGGCCGTTTCCTGCTACTTATAGGTGTGGGCTTGGTTGTATCAATGGGAATAATGAGGACCCAGGGTAGAGGATCCAGAGAGCAGCACTAAGCCACCAGAAGAAAGGCAGATGTAATGACAAGGTGGGCATTAAGGCCAGTATGAGCCAGGGAGCCTTGACTTGCAGCAATCTGTGACAAAGGCTGACAGAGCATGATGCGCCTAGGAGTGAGATAGAAGTGTGGGTGTAAGGTGAGTTTGTTTAACACAACCACAAAAGATCAAAAGTAAGTGCCCCAAACACAAAGAAATGTTAAATGTCTAAGGTAATGAATACCCCAATTACCATGATTCGATTAATTCACATTATATGCCTGTATCAAAACATCACATGTACCGTATAAATCTATATGACTATTATGTACCTATCATAAGTAAAAATAAAAAATTTTCAAAAAGTAAGTGACCAAGAAGATTGATGAGAGCTATCAAACTGGAAAAATCATAATCCTTCGCCTAGCTTCCAGACATGAGCCAGTTCTTAGACCAAGACATGAGACAGTTCTTCCCTTTAACGAAAGGACATTGTTAGTCCTCTTGAAGAAGTAAAGACAGCACTGATACGTAGTAGCAATTTTCCCAGTCTTTCCCCAAAGGACCGCATGGCTAATTGCCAGAGTAATTCTGGAAAGGGGGACACTGAACTCTTCAAATGGCTATTAGATACATAATCTCAGATGACACTAAAATCAGATGGCTCAAAAATGGCAACATGGCCCCTTTGATAATACAGGAACATGCAAAGGTGATAAATAGAATCTTGGTACAAGTCTATCTCAGAGAGTTTCTAGTGAGTCCACAGATAACACTGTGATTCTTTTTTAAGATCTGTAAGTACAAATTGCTAGGATTAATATGCCTAACATCTGGAAAAAGAAAACACCTGGACCTGATTCACAAATTGTTTTGCTTGGGTATTAATCAGGGTTCTCCAGAGAAACAAAACCAATATAATATGTATATATACAGAAAGAAATTTATTATAAGATATTGGTTCATGTGATTATGGAGGCTAGCAAGTCCATATCTGTAATGCAGACTGGTAGGCCTGAGACTAAGGAGAGCCGATGCAGTTCAAGTCCGAAGGCTAACAGCCTGAAGACCCAGGACAATCGACGATGCAGGTAAATTTTGAAGGAAGTCTGCTGGAGAAGTCCCTCTTGCTTGGGGAGTCCAGTCTTTTCATTCTATTTAGGCCTTCAACTGATTGGATGAGGCCCACCCACATTGTAAAGGGCAATCTGCTCACCCAGAGTTCACAAATTTAAATGTTAACCTCATCACTCCAAGTTGACACGTAAAATTAATAATCGCAGTTTGATAGATTTACATAAGTTTAAATTGGAACGATGTGTATACTACAGCTCCACTCAAGGGGAAGTTTTCCTAAAAAACAAAAAGTGTTGAAAAAACCTTCCAGTGAGCAGAATGTCAAGTAGTATACCCATTAAGCTACTTTATCTACAGCTGGTATGGAAGGAGAGTTAGTCTTAGGTAAGGATATGCATGGGACTCCTTAGAAGAGGCAAATGACTTGGTTGCTCTGTTAAAACCTAGAGAAGCAAGACTGGCAGATCAGAGATAGGTCTGGGAAATAATGTGTGAGCGGATCTATGGAAATGGATGCTATCAATTTTATGCTATGCTGAGCTAGAAGTCTTGCAAGTTTTGATGTTCCTGTCTTAGTGCCCACTAGTGCCTAGCAGAGAAGGCACTGAACAAGAGATGGACACAATAACTCATTCAATGGTGTTCACTATGTATAATAGCTGTTGGCAGAGAATAAGTCAGAGAAGGGTCCTCAAAGGAGAGTTTCCTTTATCAAGGTTGATTTAGCCACTGCTTCTGCTAAATATCTTACCTGCTAACTTTAGAGTCAGATACTGAGCACTTTATCTTTATATGATACCATCCCTCAAAGGAGATAAATCAATCAATTTCTAAATTGATGTATTATACTTCTTCCATCCTGGAAAGAACAGCAATTTGTTAATACTAAAATTAATGTTTATTTAGGGTTGGCATTGCCTTTTCTGCCCACAGTGGCTCAATATCACCACCCAAGGTGGTTCTGTTTTAACATGATTGGATCTCTTTGGACCAAGTACTTTACATGTTACAATGTGAATTCCTTCACCCAGAAGCTGATGATCTGATAGAACAGCAGACGGCATTTATAGGCACAGCTAAGCTGTCATTGCAGCTTGGGAATAACATCTTGTAGGCTTGAAGCACTATTATTCAAAGCATGGTATATACTTTGAACCAATAGCCATTGTATGTTATTCTGTTCCCAATTGCTAGAAAACATGCATCTAGGGATACAAGTTAGAGTGGCCTGTTTTACCAACAGTTTTTCATGACCCACTTGTAGAATGTGTATTTGCTATCCCCAAAACTTTAAGCTCTGAGGAACTAGAGGTACTGGTTTCTGAGGATAGACTTGGAGAAAAAATAATAAACGTTTAATTGACCTAAAGCTATAGCTGTCACCTGGTTATTTTAAGTTCCTCATGAGAGCATAGAAACAGGAAAAAAACAAAATAACTATGCTGGCAGGGATAATTGTCCCTGGTTGTCATGAAGAAAGAAAATTACACTACATAATGAAGGTAAAAAGAAGAATGTCTGGAACTCAGGGAATACACTGGGGTACCTCCTGGTGCTTCATGCCCAGTTATAATTTTCAATGGGCAATTTCAGCAAGCATAACTTTATAGGTGAATATACAGAATTTTAGACCACCCAGGAATACAGTTCTGAGTTAATCCATCAGGCAAGCAATATGCTAGAGAATGATAGGTAGGAAGGATCCGCTTACACGTTATTTCCCAGACCTATCTCTGATCTGCCAGTCTTGCTTCTCTAGGTTTTAGCAGAGCAACCAAGTCATTTGCCTTTTCTCAGGAGTCCCATGCATATCCTTACCTAAGACTAACTCTCCTTCCATACCAGCTAGAGAATGATAGGTAGGAAGGATCTAGAATGGGTGGTAGAGGAGGAAGATGATAAACATTAATGTCTGGTGAACTGCAGCAATGAAGACAATAATTTGTTCCACTGAACCCACTCTGTAAGTCTTTTTCTTTTTTCCTTAAATTAAAACTGGGCAACACTTTGAAGAATTAACTCAACAGAGTAAACCTAAAGTGGGTCCCAGGTGGATCTGAATGGTGTAAGGGATTCAGTGTAGCCTATATTGATGGTGCTCTGTCAGTACCTTCCCAGCACTTAACCATCCATGAGCACACCAACCCAAAAACCTTCAGTTACACACTCTTGCACCTCTTCACCTGGAGCTACTCAGTTCATAGGTTAGAGATGGCATACCCCCCTCCCCAATATCCATCAACAAATGATTGACAGGAATTGGTGGATAAATGCTCTGGCTGCTTTGCTGAGGCTGGTAGTTAGGCATGTTGCGATAACTCTGAGGCAAGGTTACACTATTTCTATGAGCCTTAGTTGTCTCCTGATAGTTACCTGCACAGTAACACACCCTTTAGTTGCTTCTTTCCCTTCCCTGTCTCACTTCCTCACTTCCCAACAGGTGCTTTCTGGAATCAACTCCCAAGTAAACTGTAGCATAGTCTTGTCCCAAGGTCTGCTTTGGGGAAGTCCCAACTAAGATATTCTACCTTCAAGTCAGGGTTTCTCTGACTTCTCTGTTTCCTCTTTTGAAGTGAAATAGAAACACTGAGGGAAAGAAGGCTGAGAAAATAAGACAGAATAACTGAAAGAATGGAAAGGCAAGTGAGGAGTTCTCCACTCCAAGCAGAGTGTTCTCTGCTGGTATTATGAGTCCACCTGATCAGAAAGGAGGAATCTGAAAGAAGAGCTGAGCTTCTGACCATTTTGCTCCATCAAGCACTTACCCATCCTCCAAAGTAACCCACAAAGAGCACATCTGTTTACCTGGAATTGTTAGTACCACGTAAGGTACATCAACTGGGGAGGGGGTCAGCTGCAAATAAACCTGACTACAGTCAAGAGTATATAAGGTTTACTTTTATCAAATAATAAAGGTACAGAGGTACTTTACAGAGTCCAAGTCTATTCCAACTGCTTAGCAATAATGTCATGAAGCCAGACATTGTCTACTCTTGTGTGTCAGTATCTTTTGTGCTTATGGTTGCCAGCTATGGTTGCAGTATAGCCAATACACCTTCATCTCACTTTCTTCTCAGGCAGAAAGAAGGTAAAACAGGAAAGAATGGTACTTATACTGGGAAATCTAAACTTTCTCCCAAATCCTTAGTCATTTTTATTGGCTAAGATTATGATTTATGGTCATCTCTAGCTGCAATAGACTATTTTTAGCTGGGTATATTGCCACCCTTAACAAGGAAGAAGAGATTAAGGAATTATTTTTAGTCAACAATTACCATTTTCTACATAAGGTGAGCACGAGTAAAACTCAAATTATTTCATAGCAGGGTTCATACCTCTAAGGGAATTTTGTAAAATAGATTTCTAAGGACTGGACCCTAGAGATGGGTATATGACTATTCTAGCATCTTCATGCAATTACAATTAAAGGCTCATCTACGTGTGTGTGTGGGTGTAGTAGAGAGTGAGGGGGAGAGGTAATATGTAACAGTATGCTAGTATGTGACTAGTATAAAAATAAGATTGACTAAAAATTTATGATCACATTATAAAGAAGAGAAGGATCCAGAAACAGAGAGCCAAGCAGAAGTTATAGCGCTCACTCAGCAATCCAAGCAATTGAATAGTACATATTTTCTATACAAATGCATAACAGAAAGAGCAAACAGCAAACAGAAGAGCTTTCAGAGGGGTCTTCTGAGCATAATTTCCCTTCTTTAGTCTAAGTATGAAGTTGAATGACTTCATGGACTGAAAAATGAAGTTCTCAATTTAAGATCTCATATCTTGACTGCAGAGAGATTATCTCAGCCATCACATTCTAATTGTGCATATGTTATGTTTGTGTGAGCATGTGTATATGTATGTGCACCATCACATACATGGCATTTTCCAAGCTAGTTATTATGGTCAACCCTCATACTAATTTTCAATTTCTAAGAGTTTTGGGGGAATGCTGAGAAACCATTCCCTTATACTCATCTGCACAATTCACCTGTTGTGAGTAATGAAATCCCCAGGAAGATATAACATCATTATGCTGCTGTTCTTTTCTTACTTTCTGAAATATGTACAATGACACTTTTGATCTCTCCAGAGGCACCAAAAAATACCTATGGATAGAAAGATGATTCATCCAAGATTCATAATTTTTCTTTTCTCTTTATGTATCTGTAACTCTTAACTATACGTACAGCACACACGACAATGTAGAAAATATAAACATACGTTTTTCATTTAGAATTAAAAGTCTTCAGGAAATTCATTGGAATGGCAATAAGAAGTGCACACTCATACATTATTAATCTCTGCTATAAAAAATGGAATTTACAGTAACATGATGCTTATGGCTTCTGCTCCTGAGATGCAGAGACATGTGCCTTTTTTTGCCAGACACTTTAACGCAGAACTGTTCCACTTCATGCTGATGGCATTGCAGCATCAAACAGCACCAGTGAAATTGTGCAGGGTCTTCCAAACAAATTTCTACATTTCATTATCAAAAAAATTGTCTGCCCATTTGTACTGCCTGTCTTAGTCCAAACTGACAGCGTGAACTGGAATGACTCCAAAACTGTTTTTTCTGTAGGGCTATTTCACAGAACACAATGGCAATTGTAGAAGTGTATTTCAGAGTTCCATTACATTACCTCACTGTCTTCTCCCCCCCCACACACACCAAAAAAAATCCTAAGAAGAGGGTTTGTTGTTTTTTATTTTGTTGTTTTGAATGAGGACATTTGCATTTAACATTTCCTGCTGGGAAAGGTTGAACATAGTTGCATCAGGTTTTCTTTAATACTGGACATGAGGACAAAAATCCTAGGTTTCCAGGTGTATCACTTGGGCTAACTACAATCAAATGGACTGACTCAGATTTCCATAGGAATAAGTACAGTTTGCATACCCACCTCTCCATCTTGTGTTCAAGGTTGCTATAGATTTCACACAGGTTAGTTGTTTTTAGCTAGATATTTAGGCTTAGATTTGTTACCAATTTACCTTCTAATCAAACACACTGTTTTCTAGGATCCCCCATAGTAAGATATTATGTTAGGTTGACTCATATGAAATTGTCATTTTTCTAAGTTAAAAGTGGGTGAGTACAGAACATTTCACTTGGCTTATCCTAATATTTGGCCCCAAACTAGAAAAACTAATTCTGAGTAAACTATAACTGCGTCTCTTCCTTAAGAGTTTACCCTCGAGTCCTGTCCTGTGGATGGTTCCAGAGAAAGCACTTTTAAAGTTATTTCATAATCCTCCTTACAGTAGACACAGTATTGCATAAGAATTTGGACCAATCTGGCTCAAACTGTGGGTCTTCCATTTCCATAGCCTTAGGTTACTTATTAATAGTGGCTCCAGTGTTATTCATAGGGGTTCTCATGGATTTTCATGATGTTTGTAAATATGTTTTCAAATATTCTGTGGGAAACATGACCATATGTTCATCTAATGGGTAAACTGAGGCCAACTGTGATGAGAATGACTTTGCTGTAGTCACTTAGGCAGTGGCGATGTCAACCTCAAGTCCTTCCCACGCTCAGCTCTGCCTCCTCACTCCAACAGGGCTGTCAGAGCCGTGACTGCTCATGATCGATCACAATGTCTCAGACTACACATTTGCAGTTATTCATCCTCACTCCTCATCTCCAAAATGGGAACACTAATAGTAACTACTTCATAGGGTTATTGTGAGGATTAAGATAGTCAATCTATGTGAAGTATTTAGACTAGTGTTTGTATTGGAAAAGTGCTATGTGTGTTAGCTATTATTTAGACTTTTTATTCAAAAGCCTCCTGCTCTGGGAAGCTGAAACTTGATGAAAAACATCTACACTTGAATTTCATTGCGATGATAAGTATGAAAATAACAACATGAAAAATATGACCAAGGATTGATTATGAGTAGGTGTATTACATTCTGCTGCAATAGGGGTCTTACATTTCACTACCCAGGGAGATCATCCACATTCCCCTTTGTTTATAGTCTTATGTTGGGCTGAAGAATAATTTTAGGAAGTTATAAAAAAGCCAAGGTTTTTATCATAGCACCTGGAAGCAAGCATACTGTGGGCAGGTGCTGAGAAACCATTCTCCATCCCTGGTGCCAAAACACCTCAGCCCTTTCCCTGCCACGACCCCGGTCTTGGACATCACCCAGGCAGCTACTGCCAAGCCAGCAGGCCTGTTTGATGGTGCAGTGTTTTAGGAATTTAGATTATGAAATGAATGCTCTGGCTGCATCTTACAACCAGGGCTTTCTGCAAGGCCTGTGGAATTGGAGCTGTTGGTCTCTGGGTTCATTGCACGATGGCCAGGTATGAAATGCTCAAAAAGGCTCAAAGGGAGAAACTTGGCGGCTTCTGGATTATAGTGTATCACTAATAGACTATTTTCTCCAAAGACCAAAAATAGTACATAAGTAAGACTGTGCTATCAACCTGTTTTATAAAATAAGTCTTATCTTGTCTAAAAGGTGGTATATACTTTCCCAGCCATACAGCAATTGCTGCTGTTCTATATATATTAATATTATCTACCACCAAAAATACCTGATTCTCTGGTTACCAACAATTTGTTTCAGGATATTTAAAATGTCTGACTCTACCCTTTGAATTTGGGATTGATCAGGTGAGCATCTTTCTGTTGGGGCCCCAGAAAGCAGAGGAGTCAAGCAGATGATGGATGGATCATGGAATGGCAAACTCGGGTGTGGGTGGCCTGGTTCATGGATTCTGTATGTCTGTTAGTAGAAATGCTTTTTGTAGACAGTTGCTCGTGGGAGTAGGAAATATAGTTGGGAAAGAGATAAAGTCTCTGGGCAAAACAAATGAAAGACTGGATTATCTTTACGGTAGGGTGGTGAAGTATTGCCCTAGATAGAGAGAGTAGTGAAGAAAGAAACCAGTGGAATTTGAGAGGGTGAGGTGAGGAGAAAGGCTCAGAGTGTGTGAGTTTAGGCAATTTAGGGTCTTTATGGACAGATGCTAGGAAAGTAGCTTGTTTCATTCATAAAACAAAGGATCAATGCATTTTCTTGTTTATAGATATAATAGTTCCTTAAAGAAATGAAGTAAGTCAGACAAGAAATTTTAAACTTGAAAGCTGCACAAGAAAAGTCCCTCAGTAATAAAATAGCTAGGAACACTTTAATAAATGATATTTCCTCCCAATTTCTTTTCATGAATTAAAACTGGAAGTTAAAAAAATCAGTGAAAAAGAAAAGTAACAATGTTAAAATCAACATAAGTGGGAAACAGTGCCTCACTTGAACAAACTGTAATGACTTTGCTTTCCTTTTTGATGCAAGAAGCAAAGTTTGCCTAAAGCTGGAATTTCTTTTGATGTCTAATAAGAGGTTGCAGGATTCTTAAGCCTGGAAAACTCATTGCTAAACTTAAGCAGATTTCTTAGTTGCAAAGCTTCTCAGAGTCTTTAAAAAATGCATGAGTTTTACCAATCTCTAATAGGGGCCAATAGAATGCATTTCCCAAACTTACTTGATAATATTGATAGTAGACCCATTTGTGGGGACTAATGTTTTTACAACACATTTTAAGAAATGTTACCCAAGAGGAATCAGCAATTCTCCTTTATGAGCACGAGGATATTTTAATAGACCTTATTAAATGTTATGTATTATTGTGTGAGAAACACTTTACACATATTGTTAATTCTTAACTGTTGTGTATGCAAGCCATTATCATTGCATGGTATGATTAAGGAAAGAAACTCAGAGAGGTTAATGGATCTATTCAAAGCCACACAGCTAGTAAATGATTAAGCTGGGGTTTAAACACAGTCTGTGTCAATATACAGCCTCCCTTTTTTTCTGTATAAATATAATTTCTTTCTGCATAAATATTGTTGAATGCTAGAGATGCTCAATCTCTGATTTCTAGAGAAGGTGGTATTCTTCTACCTCTTAGAATTAATTATAATAAGAAATACACTTTTGATAAACTTAATGCTTCATTTAAATGGTTATTGTAGTAGGCAGACTGATAAGGAAAACAAAGGAATGAAATCATTCCATATAAAGCAGGATATAACCAAATTGTGTAGCTGAGTAAGACTTGAAAATTATTTTCAAGGCCGCATTAATGCATCATCTACTGGCTTTCCCCTGGCTTGTGCTGTTACTTTGCCAGATTCAGATTTGATTTAATAAGCAACAGCTTAAGAAAAACCATTTATGAGATATCCTTGCAATGCTTAGAAACATGTTCAAATTGAAAGCATCTTGGAGACTTTGCTGAACCTAAAGGACTATATCCTACACATTTCTTATTTTGCTTTGAAATAAAAGCCTCTAATTTTCTTGTCCTTGCACTCTTACTTGTAAAGCTTGGCCTATAAGTTTAAATCTGTTTTCCTGTAGGAACAATCCTTGCTTCTTTACCTTTGTTTCAACCATACTAAATGGTTGACAAAGCACAACTGCCAACCTTAATGGGCTTTGCCTTCCCAGCCAAGCCTCTCTTTATAACAAGGGGCTTCATATTCCAAATGGATGATTTCTAAAGAGAACCATTCAATAAGCTTACATTCCTAACTCTGGTGCTATCAAGTTAAAAAAAATGCTATCATTTCAACTGCACTGTGAAATTTTTTTCATTTTATTTTATGAATTCAGAATGCCCGATTATTATAATCTGTTCAAGTTTTCTTTCTTACATGGCACAAACTGTCTTCTAACCTAAACTCTAACTCCTTAGCTTGACTCTTTTATTTCCACCATAAGTGTGGAACTCGAGTCTGTTAGATTACGCCTTTTGAGGCCAGTTTCCTGTTTCTAAAACAGCTCAGGGCACAGGAGCACAGGGATTTTGGGGTTATCAACCAAAGTATCTCTTCTTTGAAGATTCTTTCACATTTCCTACAATGGCTTTTCTTTTTCAAATTTTATTGTATTGTGGTAAGAGCATTTAACATGGGATCTACCCTCTTAACAAAAATTTTCAGTGTACAATACATTATTGCTGACTATAGGTATAATGTGACACAGCAGATCTCTAGAACTCATTCATCTTGCTTAACTGAAACTTTATACCCACTGATTAGTCAGACGGAACAATTTTCGGTGATAGGAAGTGGATGAGGTTGGGAAAAAAAGGAGATAGTGACCTGGGGATATGAGGAGGATTGCCAGATAAAACACAGAATGCCCAGTTAGCTTTGAAATTCAGATAAACAATGAAGATTGTTTTTTCTATACAAGTATGTCCCATGCAAAATTTGAGACATATTTATACTAAAAATTGCCCTATTGTTCATCTGAAATTCAAAGTTAACTTTTGTCTTGTGTTTTATTTGCTAGATCTGAAGCCCTAAATATGGGAGAAGTCTAGACACAAAGGGCAAGAGGTAATCAAGAGTGAGATAAAATGCATGTGCAGCTGGGTGTATCTTGATGGGATTGGAACCTAGAGACTCAGAGGCAAGAATGACAATGTGGGTGAGCATAAAAAGGGAAGAAAGAAAATATGCTTAGTAATTTACAGAGTTACATTTCATGGGAATGTTTAAGAAATAAAATGAAAATAACCAAATCATTTTTATAAGCAAATATAATTAGATAAAACATCAAATGTTAATGTTTTATCACTTTGTCACCTAGATGATCAAATTTGGGCCTTTTAAAATTCTGAACTCAAACTAGTTAATTTAGTTTTTATGGATTATTTCTTATTTTACATGAAATAGTAACAACAGAACTATATTTCATAAAGTTAAATTTTTAAAAAATAAAATTGTATGTCTTTGGAAAATAGTTTATGTTCCAGGATTTGTTACCAAGACAGTTTATGTATGTTACCCTGTTTAGTGATTCCCCTCACCTTTATTCTAAGCACATAGTTGACCCTTTTGCAAATAAATCTCTGTGATGTTTTGACCTGGCAGAAATCTTCAGTTCCCTAAAAGTTGTCTGTTTTGACTAGAAAAAGCCCCAAAAGATAAATGCTAAGATTACTTCTGAGAGAAAAAATAGACAGAGGGAATAAGTGGTTATCAGAGCAATAGATGTAAAAAAGGGAAATATTTCCTAGAAAAGAGAAGCAAGAGATGGAAGAGGAGGATGGGAGAGTGGGGGTTGGCATACGTCCTTGTGGTAATGTTCTACCTGCAGACTAATGAGGGAATGATTTCCTCAAGATATGGCTGGAGAGGCCCATCATCCTTGGAGAGGACATAGTGATCCCCAGCCTTCGAAAGTGTGTCAGATTGCTCAATCACAGACAGAGCATAGTTGGACTTGGAGGGACCCTGAGCACTAGGCCGGTAATGCCTCAGTGGTAACCACAATGGACAGAGGCTGATGATCTGGGGGGCAGCTTTATTCCTAGAAGTTACCTAAGACCTCAGAATCTCTGCATAACACCAGGCAAGGGGGCGTGGTCCACATAATAACTGTGATTAAATTTCCCACCAGCACAGCAGGTTGAGTAAGAATTAGGATGATTTAGGAAAAGAAAGTGAAATTTCCTGCACACCTGTGGCCTTAGATTTATACCCATGCCACGTATTTGCTTCATTTGAATTCTGCATTTGTTAATTGCTAGGAGAAAAATTTTAGTTTTTTTCTCATAATTATTCTTAAGGTATCATGATATGGAACACCAATTTCATAAATTTGTTCCCAAGATATTGTGGGTTCTAGAGAAATTCCCAAATTGCTTGATTTTGATTCAAGTAGGGCAGACTGTAACTAATTGTGTTGCCACTAAGATTTTGAAATAATTGAATCTCTGTTTTTGTCTTTTGATCCAAGTCCTAGAGAGTAGTTGTCAATATAATAATATTTTCCTAGCATTACTTCGGCAGTCAAACAAGAATATAATCCAAAAAGCCCCCTGTATTCACAGCGACAATGGTCTTATGATAAAACCACAGAAAGAAGTAGTAATTAATGCAAGAAATAATGTGAACAATCTATTAACATAATCTGAATGAAATCCTTGCACTGTTAAATGCAGACACTAAGTGCTCATATAATACTTTATTAATTAACAAAGTATTTATCCACAGGGAAATGAGGATAAGAGACCATACACTTTGTCAGACTACAGGAAAATGTATTAGTGCTTCATAAGAAATGCATACAATTCAAACAATGGCATGATTATCTTTTTAAAGCAATTACATTTAATCTCAGAAGAAAGAATAAATACATTAATTCTTCCATGTTCCCTGATAAGCCACCAAGATACATAAGTGATCATTTTCTTTTCCTACAGCTCTGGAGGCTGGTGACAATCCAGTGTGTGCTGCTTAGACAACTTATACAGTGAAATACCACTTAGCACACAAAAACACATTATGAGATTAACTGACTTTTGGCTGAATAGAATTCTCTTCCCGGGGAAGCTTTGGTTTGTACTTGACTTTGCACTTTCCTTTCAGCTTTGGAGACTTGGATGATGAGAAAGTGGATGTCTTACTCTGTTTCATGTTGCTATAACAGAATACCTGAGGCTGCATAATTTATAAAGAAAAGAGGTTTATTTAGCTCATGGTCCTACAGGCTGGGAAATTCAAGGGCATGGTGCTGGCTTCTGGCAAGAGTCTTTGTGTTATATCATAACATACTGGAAGATCAAAGGGGCAGTGAACATGTGTAAAGAATGGGCCAAATAGGAAGAGAAACCTCTTGAGAACCAACCCATTCCTGCAAGAGCAAGAATTCACTCACTCCTGTGAGAAGGCATTAATCTATTCATAATAGATCTTCCCCCATGACTTAAACACTTCCCACTAGGGCCCACCTCTGGCACTGCTGCAATTAAACTCCAACATGAGTTTTGGCAGGGACAAACCACATCTAGACTGTATCAGTGGATTGCACATAATAATTGTATGTGGTGCTGAATTCCAAGTCTGCTTTCTTATTCTGGTGTGCTGGGCTGAACCCAAGTGTCATCACTGAGAATGTCTTCTACCTTTAAGCTCCAAATGGAAGTCAAGGTCATCAGTCCCATGATTTCTTTCTCTTGGCCCCACATAGCTCTTCTTGGCCTTCCAGAACTGGAAACTGTGTGTTTGGAGACTACATAACTATACCTGAAATCATTCTCAGTTCTTATTAGCTACTTCAACTCTAGTCTAAGTACAAAATATAAGATCAGTATCATTTTCCAAATCTAACAACCAGACTAGAGTGATAGGCCAAGTTTTGAGTTTGCATTCTGTGCATCTTACCATTTCTCTCACTTCTCTTTCTCTCCATTTTCTTTAGTCCTTTTTCTAAATGTATGTCTTCTTTTACTTTTCATAAAATGCATTGTTGCTTCGACTTTTTAGATATCATTTATTGTAAAATATACCATGAATTTAATAACAGCTTAAGGGGAGGGGAAGAAGATACAGTGATTTTACAGATGAATTCTACAAAATCAAACTGATTTTTAAAAGTTATTTGAATAACAATCATAAAGTGCTTATTATGCCCCAAACACAATTCTAAGCACTTTTCATTTATTTATTCATTTAATCTTCATAACTGGTCTGTCACATAGATACTGTTATTGTCCTTATTTTACTGATGAGGAAACTGGAGCACAGAGAAATAAGGAAATTGCCCAATATCTCAAGGCTAGTAAGTGGTAGGGGCCATATTTAAACCCAACAATTTTCCCCCCACTCTATTCTATCTCAAAAAACATTCTGAGCATTAAGATATATATTTTAGTTGAGAAATTTTCATTCTTGTTTTCTATGTCATAAAGTGCAATGATTACAAAGATATAATGAGCAAGCAGCCCATTACCAATTAGTTAGCTATTTATCTTACAGATATATATCAGATGCCTACTGTGTGCATCCTGGTGTAGAAGACTCTCCTTGGAGGGTGAGAGAGGTTCTACCTCAAGGTGGGTGCAGTTTATTGGGGGAAAAAGATCCACACATGGAAACCCCAGAATAGGAGAAAAGACTGCCCTCTGGATTGTGGCCACATACGGTATTTATAGATGCTGTTCTTGGAGTTCCATCTTCTTGTCTACAATCACATAGTGGTAAGCAATGGACTAGGCTGGCTGTCTTATCTCAGAGTGCATGCTTCGAACTACTACCATTTTCTGTCTGCTGATCTTAGGAAGCTCCAGAAACCACGCACAAGGATTGCTGTAGTCCTGTGGCTTGAATTCCATCTAGCAAGACTGGTGGTGATAGAGGGATCTTAATTTTGGTTATTTTATTTTTTTGGAAACAATGTTTGGAATGCCACTCTTTAATGGGAAGTAATGCTGAAGTCAAAGTTCATGAAACCAGAGTTGGTGTCCATGAATCATCAAATCTCAGAGCCAGAAAACTGAGAAAGGTAACCTTTTGTTTTGGAAATTGACCATGATTCTGCTCTTGTTATTTCATTGCCATTGTGTAGGCCCACTCATCTCCTGAATCGTGCTCAGCTTTTCAATCAGTTTATTCAGTTTTTTTAATATCTCATTTCAGACTTTACAGTTTATTATATTTTGAAACAATATAATTTTAAAATCTAGGTTAGATTTGTTCAGTTCAGAATGCATGAAATATTTAACTGAAGAACAAGTGTGTGCCTTATAGAGGCATCACTGCAACCTGTTTTATCAACTGCCTAATTCTTAAAATTAATTTTAATATGACTTTTGGACAATCTATTCAGGTAGAAAACTTCCACTAGTAGTCTTTTGACCTAATAAGCAACAATGGTGTGATTTCTCATCAGAAATAGCAGGTACATGATCACCATCCATTAGCAGAAATATGAAGCCAGTAACACTCAACTTTATTGACAAGCGGGAGGAAGTTTTCTTCTGTATCATTGAAAAAGCTGCATGGTATATTTTCCCACATGAACAAAAAGCTGTCCAGTAATGGAATTCAGGGGGACTCTGAGGAATGTGTTACATGTCATAATAGATAAGATTTTTTCTTGTTCATTCTGGAAACCAACTGGCTTTACTTAGAAGAGGCTTTCAGATTCTTGCAGTCGAAATTGTATGTTGTAACACCTTATACTGATGGCTGCAGTGATCCAGCATTATTGTCACCTTTCCATGTCAAGTGACTATATCTGGGAGAATCAACTCTCTAAGTAGATAACACATTAAGCAGAATCAATTAATGGGAAATTTTTATCCTTAGGCAAAGTGGGTAGAAATGAAGCAGAGAGATTCAAGTCTGGCGCATTATGAGGATGGGGTAGCCTCATGGGAGGAAGAGAGGCCTTTAAAAGATGGGTAGAAGTACCTAAAGTCAGAATTCCAATAGTTCTGACACTAGTTCCAAGTTCTTTTTGAAGTCACTACAAGTCACTATTAGGTGTACTCATCGGAAGTCACTACTTTATATCAGTGATGCTAGAGAATTAATCTGCCTGGAAGACTCAAATTCAACATGGCCGGATTTTGTCCTCAGGGAGGTCTTTCTATATACTTCCAGGTAAATTTCCTAGTTACATGTCCTTAGTGAGCCCAGCATTTCATAGCACTTACCACAATTACAGAAATTAGTTTAAGTGGCAACACCAGGATTTCTGTTTCCCAATCGTCTGGAGTCACTCTTTTCTAACATTCAAATAGTCAATTTGACTTCCCGGTTGCAGGAGTAAATGTAATGACCTGTTCTATATCATTCAGAATTCCCAGGTAAGTAGTATTTTCCTTCTCTCAGTGTCTGTCACTTCCTAGTCAGAACACTGCTCCCAGCTCAATTTGATCAGCTTTTACTCTTTGCTTACCACACCTACCCAGCAGCACTAACACTCTTGCCTTCATTCTCTAAGTAGGGGGACCAACCGTCTGGGTTTGCCCAGGATGTGGGCCTTTCTGGGCTAGGACTGAGGAAGTACTAAGCAAACGCAAACAAGTTGTTCACCTCATTCTCTAAGACACCAGTATACAACTCTGTTACGTGTAACAATTTCTGAAGGATTTGGGATAACAAAGGTGACATGAAAGCAGAGAGAGAGAACAATCTAGACTTAGATTTCAGACAACAATGTACCTAAGGTGCATGGTCCTCTTTCCCCTTTTCCTTGGCTTCCTGACATGTTTCACTATGGAAAACTTCTCCCATATCTTTTTTTTCCTCTGAGTCCCAAAGTTCCCACAAAGCTCTTTTGTCTTGATTTACCTTAGTAAAACTTAAAAATTGTTGATAATTTTTAATGAAGAACAATTTAAGTCTCCTCAACTCCATCTCTTCACTAAGGACCATGCTCTGAGGCTTGCCTTTCATCACCAAGTTTTTCTGAAACAGCCCTGAGAATCTAACTTGAACAACATAGCAAACTCTAGCAGTGTTTGCTAAAACTACAGTCCATCTTCTAGGAAATTAAGAGTGCCAGGTAAAATATTTAGGCAGTTTTCAATATTAGAGTGTATGTATTTGCCTTTTAAAAAGAGGTATCCAGCAGCATTCTGGACGAAATAACACAGATCTCGAGCTGCCCAGAAATCATCTTTCTGTGGCTAACACTATATCTTGACTAGAGTCAAGTAGGCTCTTCATAAATACCTCTTGAATCAATCCATAAATACCCTAAAAATAGACAAAAACATGCACTGGGGAAAAGAATCCTTATTCAATAAATGGTGGTGGGAAAATTGGATGGCCAAGTGTAGAAGACCGAAACAGGATCCGCACCTCTCGCCTCTCACAAAAATCAACTCACAGTGGATAATAGACTTAAATCTAAGGCATAAAACTATAAGAATTCTAGAAGAAAATGTTGGAAAAACTCTTAGGGTCATTGGCCTAGGAAAACAATTTATGAAGACCCCAAAGGCAATCACAGCAACTACAAAAATAAATAAGTAGGACCTGATCAAATTAAAAAGCTTCTGCACAACCAAGGAAACTACCACGAGAGCAAACAGAATGGGCGAAAATATTCACATGCTACACATCTGATAAAGGGCTGATAACTAGAAACTATACAGAACTCAGGAAAATCAGCAAGAAAAAATCAAACAACATTATTAAAAAGTTGGCAAAGGACATGAACAGAAACTTTTCAAAAGAAGACAGACTAATGTCCAATAAACATATGAAAAAAATGCTCAACATCTCTAATGATCAGGGAAATGCAAATCAAAACCACAATG
>VBSM01001681.1:9718200-9753200 GCA_008086735.1 Cheirogaleus medius | reverse complement strand
GTCAGGCAGGTGGGAGAGGGGAGGAGGGGATGGGTATATACACACCTAATGGGTGCAGCACGCATGGTCTGAGGGATGGACATGCTTGAAGCTCTGACTCAGACAGGGCAAAGGTAATATATATAATCTAAACATTTTTACCTCTGTAATATGCTGAAATAAAAATAAAGAAATAGATATGCTTAAATAGTAAGTAAAGAATACAGTGAAAAAATTTTTATTATGAAAAAAATTATTTCAGTTAATAAGAGTCCCAATGTTAGTGGGCTCCAGAGTTAATTCATGACTCTTTGTAGTCATCAAGAGCCATGTCACTTCCATCTTTTAGTTCTACCATCATCTGTATCTTTGCAAGGGAAGCTGGGACAACGAGTTCTTAGGAGAAAGATGTAGACTATTCTAATCAGAAGTGGGAAGAGGAATAGACGGCTAATGACTGGGCAACAAAGAGAGACTTGCACTCACAGGAAAAGTGGAATGCTATCAGTGATTTGAGGAAATGAGATTTCCCATAAAATGAGTTTATGTGCATAATCTCTGATAGTTTTGAGACACTTCATAGCAGAGACTGACTAGATGCTCATCAGAATCATTTCTTCTTCTATGACACACAGAAAGACAACCTTTCTCAGCTTCCCTTGCAATTAGCGTGGGGTGGTGTGACTGAATTCTGACCAAAGAAAGCAGGTAGAAGTGCCTGAGAGGACAAGAGAGCTACATCTCCCACATAAGGCTATGATGCAAATGAAAAATAACTTTTATTGATTTCTATCTCAGCAATTTCCAGGTGCACTTATTATCATAGCATAATATCCCCTGCCTTACCTAATATACTCATCTAAGGAGAAAAATATTACTGAGACTTCCAACAACTCTTCTGTTACTAATGGCATGCAAGGTCAAAACTGAACATTCCTTATTCATTATATATCCCTGCGGCTTTAGAAGTCAACTTACATACAAAAGTTGATTGGACTTTATATCTTGAGAACCCTTGCCCTTAGCAGAGTTTATTTCTGCAAACAGAAAGGAATGGAGCCCACTGAATTATTTTCATCATCTCCATAGAAGTGACTGCAAATTCAAGATGAGGTTAGACTCAAGTTCATTCTTTAAGATGCTATGAAGAGAAGCACTATTGGGTCAGTTATATCAGTCCTTACTTTTTGTGTCACTGATTATAAATCCTGACTCCTATCATTGTGCCATTCAAACATTCAAGAAGCCTGCTGTGTGGGCACATTTTGTTAGTCTCTGGGGATTATAAAGATAAGCAATATCTTGTCCTTGCAGAGCCAACTGCTTATATATTAACAATGAAAACTTCATGTCATATGCAAAATAGTAAAAATGTATACATGGTGTAATGTAGCATAGAAAAAAATGTTACTAAATATGCCTGGGGAGAAATTCTACAATATCAATCATACACAAAGCCCAACTCAGTAACAAGGATGCTATCAGTGCTCCATAATGTTACCCTTTATCTTTACTCCAAAACTATGTTCTGGCCGACCTAGAAGCACTTTTCTTTGCACCAAAATTTTATCTGTCACCAGTGGTGTGGTGGCAAACTTGTTCTCCAAAAGAAATAAAATTCTTGATTTATAGTGTTTGGCAATGTCCATGGTGTAAATACTTCCATCAGGGCCAATTTCAAACTATATCACTTTAACAACTGGTTGGTAAAATTGCTGAATATTTAATACTTTAGTATTATGAGCCTACCTAGGGTAGCCCACACACACCACTGGCATAATCTGGTATGATTCCCTTAATACATATATTTCAACATAAGAATACTTAATAGGGACTTTTTAAATTTAGAATTTTGCGAAGATATATTCATTCATTCAGTAATTATTATTTTTGTATTTATGTGCTCAGCCCTTTTATAAGTGCTGAGATAGAGCAGGAAAGAAAACAGGCATAGCCCCTGCCATTTTGGCATTTCTGTTCTAGTAGACATTGATGAGTATAATGGAGATAAATAAAGTGGGGTGAGAAGGATACTGAGATCTTACAGGAAGTACTACTTTATATATACATGATAATCAGGGAAATCCTTATTTATCAGATCACATTTGAGCAAAGTTTAAAAGAAGTGATGGAGAAAGCCATGCAGATATTTGGAAGAGGGCACTGAGGTGCAAAGACTGAAGGAGAAGTGTGCTTGGCATTTTTGAGGGAGAGCAAGAAGAGCATTGTGTCCTCATTGAAACAAGGCAGGGATAAAGTGATAGGAAATCAGATAATGGAGGTATAGAAGCAAGGTGGGAGTATGCCTGCTATGGGTAGATATAATTTATTGAATGCCTACTTCATGGCAGTAACAACGGTAAGAATTTTATACAGATTGTATCATTTAATCTTTACAGAGCTATGAGGGAGTTAATATTTCCCTCATTTAATGGTGGTGGACTTAAGGTTTAGGATAGTGTTTTAGTTTGATTTACCCTGGAAGCAAACCGTGATGAAAGGATCTGAGTGCAACAAGTAGTTTATTTGGGAGATGGTTCCAGAAGATGTCAATAGGAAATTTGGGAGGTAACTCAGCGAAGGGAAGAGAACAGAAAAATGATGTGTTACCAAGTCACCTTTCGCTGTGGGCAACTGGAGCTTAATTCCACTGTGGGACTATGGAAGCCAGCGCAGAACATGATCTCAGAGTTATCCCACCTGGGGGATGACAGAACTGGAATATGTATACCTCGAACTCCTGTCAGTCATGGGTTGGAGCTACTCCCAAAGAAGAGCTAATTATCAGTACTTTTGGGCTGTTGTACCTTTGGACATGTACAGACACCAGAGAAAGACTTCAGCCAAAGATTTATAAGGGATAATAGTGGGAGGTTAACCCTAGGGCCCAAGAATGGTAATGCCAAAGCAGATAGGGGTGAGGCACTGGCAGCATCTATTACTAGAAGTTAAGTAACCAGTATTTTGCAGAATCAGGATTTTTAGTCTAATCCATACTATTGTGCTGGCAGGAGAAATTAAAAGATTAGTAGGACCTCAACTAGGCTTTACATGAAAGGGAAATATGTTTTATGTCATAGGGGTCGATATACTCCTCCTGTTTGGAACACTAGTAAAGGTTCATAAGGAATATTTCAGCTTGTTTTCTTCAACCATCCTAAAATGTGACTAAGGATCATCATGAATTATATCTCAACATGATTGCCGATATAAAGAACATCTAGGAAGGGTCAGCAAACAGGTTTTCATGAAGTCTAAAACCACAGTAATTTAAATAGGTCAGTGATTTCCATCAGCCATGGTGCGAAAGACACAAGGAGTTATTTGACATCACTGGAGATTAAATGTGGTTCTTCTTTCTCTGGTACAGTGATGGCACAGAGAACCAAGAAGTGGAGGGATGCTGCAATGTGAAGCAGTGCTCAGTACAATAAGAAAGAGGGGAGGGTTGGAATATTGTGTTTTAAAAGAGGGCGAAGGCATTCTCAATGCAGAGCTGCCGTATCTCTCTAAGAGGTCTCACCATGTCCACACATAAATAGATACAAAGCAGCTCTGGCATTCCAGAAGCAGCCTGTGTGTGCCTGTAGTCTCTCTGCTCATCCATATGTGACACTTTAAAAAAAAGAGATGAAAAGTGGAAGTGATTGGATGAGTTCTTTGGGTTACCCTGATCCTTACCGTGTGCTCCATGAAACTCCACTACCTGAAAGGTAGTGGTCAGGCTTCCAAAACAAATCCTCTAGGGAATGTGGCACAGAAGGTTTTGCATAAATTAAATGTAACACAACCATTCCTAGACCTGAGAGATCACATTGTTTTCCTCTCCAATCTCCAGTTAGATTATTTATCTGAAATGGTATCGAACATGCCTGTCCCTAGGCTAGGAGTAAAATAGCAATTTTGATGCTGAACATAAGGAGAAGAGAACAAAAAGATTAAAGCAATCAAAACAAAATGGGGCATGTTTTGGAAAAAGGCTAAAACATGGCAAAGAGAATACCATTCTTTGCTGATACGTAAAGAGCCAAAACTAAATAAATAAATGTTAAGGGCATATTCAAGATAAGCGCAGTTTGGGGGTATAGAAAAATGGATATTATAGCAGAAGAAGACACAATCGAAACCAATGGTTTTCAACCATTTTTAAAGCAGAAGAATGATTTTATTCCAATGTAATTGTACATGGAGCTCAATTGATAAAGCAGATAAAAATGCAGGTGGTCTGGTAGAATAAGGGAAGACCAAAGGCACTGTACCTCTGCCTCTCTTTTTTTTCCCTGCAGCTGCTCCTGTAGACCTGCCAGAGAATCCTCACACTCTGCAAAATGGAATTTGAAAAGCAAACATTGGAATGTCATAACTTCTATCCCTTTCATAGTTTTATAGGTATTAAATATTATTAGCTCCTTTTAAATTGGTGGACATACACTAATAAAGTTGCAAGTTTTTCTCCTTTCTCCTATTCATAATTCTTCAGCCTAGAAACAGAGTTGAAAAATGTAACATCTAACAAAAGTAGAAGATTTGAACCAGCCCATCTCACACTTCCTGGTGTCCCTGGTGATACCGGCAGGAGACAACTGTATGTGAGAACGATGTGTAATATTCACACCAGTAATAAATTTCTTGCCTGCCCTTATGGTCTGATTTATTTCAACTTCTTATCGCCTCTCAGATCCTTGACCCAGGGACTGCTGGTAATTTGCATTGTTTCAACTGAGTACGTCTGATACATTTAATATTTATCTTGAGGAGGTCAGAGACCTTAGGTGAACTCTGTATTTAGTTAGCTGGAATGATTAATTCATACATCCAAAAGCTAAAGGGTGCTTTCTGTGAATTGTCTGCATCATTCTTTGAAATACAGCAGGATGCTTTAATGGCTTAAATGCGCTGGTGATGAAGGTTTGAGGAGGGCTCAGTGCTTCTTGGTCCCAGGCGGAATTGTAGGCACAGAATCAAAAAGGGCTATTTAGCCCCTGCTTAAGCCATAACCAGGAGGGAGAGGTCCACGGCCCTATAATTGAAATCATCATCAGTCTCTAGTGAAGACTAGGAGGTGAATATATATCACTTCTGAATGGATTACTTGAGGGGTGAAAAGGCAGTCTATAATACATTTGGTGCTTAAAGAGAAACAGAAGTGAGAGCAGGGTTGGGAGAAATATAGACACTCAAATTCCAAAGCTTTGCCTGTCTCTAGCCAGTTTTCTCATCTGTAAAATGGGAACAAGAATATAATGGCAGGTTAGAGTGTTATACAAAAATATTCACTCTTTTTTCACCAACTTCATGGAAGAAATAAACTTTCCTACCCCAAGCCATGCAACTTGGTTGGCCTCATGCTGGGCAGAGTGTACTTCATCACATTTGGCTTTGGGCTTGGTCATGTAACTTGCATAGCCAATGGGATATCACTAGATGTGATGCAATAACAGTTTGAAATATGCTCACTGTGAGAAAAGCAAGCTCCAGCTACCCTGCTACCTAAGGAGGAGGAGAAGCTTGTGAAGCAGACCTGGATCCAACCTGCAGCTTGAAGCTGAGCCCAGCCTACCTCACCAACTCCCAGTTGACCCACAGATACGTGATCAAGAATGGATATAGTTTTAAGTCACTGAGTTTTAGGGTGCTTTGTTACACAGCAATGGCTAGGTAATATGCTTATATATACCTGTAGGTTATTATAAAGATTAAATGAGGTAACACATACAAAACACCTAGTAAAATACCCATTGACAAATAAGCACTGAATAAAGAATTTCTGTTATTATAAATAACCTTTAATTAGTATTTGAGTTAATATTTTTTCCTTCACATAGCCTTTTGGCTGGACTCTTGCCCTGGGGAAGAAATTCATGACAGGGTACTGGTTCCCTTCACATTTCAAGGCAAGTTTCCTTCTGTCCTGCCCTACCCTTCTAGTTTTTTCACATCCAGTGTGGAACACTGAAAAGGTGGCAAAATTAGACATTTGTTTGGAACTTTGCTGAATGGTAAGCTTTCCACACGCTTCCGTGGGTGTGCAGTTCTAAGCATCTGAAAGCTCGTGGTCTTACGCTGGCTCTGCCACTGGTTTTCCTGCAGCGGAGGAACTTAACCTCCCTGCATTGCACTTCCCTAATTTACATAATGGGGCTGATTATAATTGCCAACCTCACAGGATTGTTGTGCGAATTAACTAATGTTTGTAAAGTGCTTAGAGGTCCATAGATGAAAGGTGCTATATAAGCCTATTATTATGTCATCAGAAATGAAATTCCAATAAGATTACACTTTCATTTAAATTTCCATTAATTCTATCATCATTCCAGATTAATTCTCACTGGTTGTCTAGAACAGATAAATAAATAAATAAATAAATAAATAGGAGAAAAGAGTGATATATTCAAATACGAAGCCTTCACATGGAAAGGAAATTATCTAGAAAAAACTAACACTTAGAAGTGATTTTTAAATTATTATCCTTTAATGAGCCCTGATCATGTAATCAATATTATGTAAAACCTAGATATGGTCTCTGAGTTTACAAACTAAATTATGAATCTGACTGATTAAATAGCTAACATTTTCTATTTCAGGTAGGTAGAAATGAATGCTATATAAAGGCCTATAACTAAATTCATTTTTAAATTGGACCTCTTGTTATAGGAAATAACCACAAAAGATTAAAAAATTATGTATATAAAGAGTATATTTATGAGGTTGTCATGTGGTCTGCTTAATTCTATACTGAGTCCATGTGAAATGGTGTCGATATTCAGACCTATTTAGTGACCTGTAAGTTATTAGCATTGTAAAGTTTGCTTATAAATCCTCTCATAAAACCAGGAAATGTTAGATTTTGAACATCTGGTTTAATCCCCTCATTTTACAGATAAAAAACCAGAGGCCTTGAGTATTTAAATAGTTTACACAAAGTCACATACCTAGAGGTGGGCAGATCTGGGCCTCCAAAGTCTCCATCCAATGCTCTTTCCAATATAGCTATTTGCACCTATGAATAAAGGAATTCGTTATTTATCCGTGTTGTCTTATAGATTGTGTCTTCCATGCTCTTTGCATTGAGGGTACAGAAGATGGACATTTATAGGTCTCATCGTTCACTGAAGTTTCTTGTAGTAATACTAGTACAACGTCTGCATTTATTTAGGCCCTGTGCTGATTTAAGAAAACAAGACATTATTCTGGGTATCCTAAATACATAGAAATGAGTCCTTTTCCCAGGACTGTTAAGAAGAGATGGCAGATGGGGCATTGGAATCTGTTTTCTTCTCTGGAAGTCCAGGAGGTAGATAAAATATCCAGTTCTCCAACTCTGAACATCTATGCATCTGAGATGCCAGGTTCATTAGAAGTAGAGAATGGCACTAGATCCTATGCTTGTAACGAGGAGAGTTCACTGGATTCCATTAAATTGTAATGCCATAAGAAGGAGATGGATGCTGTTGCTTCACTTTCCATTAGATAGACACTACATACAGATAATAAAGGAAAAGTCTATTTAGAGGCCTAATGCACACTTATTTCTTAGGTTGCCTCATGCTGCTGATGTCTGAAGATGCAAATTTTCTTTTTTAAATTGGGAGTGGTACCAAGTCCAACTAAACTTCACTGGGTTATGGATGGAGGAAATTATGTTTCATTTGATGACTGCAGTGATGCCAAAAGAAACCTGAAAGACAAATGCCTGCCTTAAATGTTGAGACAGAGATAGATGGACTAAAAGAAGCACTATAGGAAAACGGCATCAAAGGCTTTCGTTGCTGAGAATCTTTTTTCTTCTTTAGATTCAATTTGTCTTTCCACTCTGGTGCCAATTTTACCCATAAATTCATTTTCTGTCTCTAAGAAATTGAAAATATTGGTTGCTTACCACTAAGGGGCACAATCATGAGAACTCATTCACTCATTCCTACATTCATTCATTCAGTTCTTTTCAAGAACCTCCTACTTTGTGAAAGGCGTTGTGAGAGGTGTGGTAGTGACAAATATTATTAATTTTTACTGCGTATTTCCTACATGTCATGTACTGTTCTATAGGTTATGTATATATATATAAAAATTCATTTAATCCTCACCATAATTATGATGTTGTAATTATTATTTTCTCCATTTTACCGACGAGGAAAATGAGACAGAGAGGTTGAGTAACTTGTTCAAAGTCATCGTATTAATCAAGTTATTTTCTGTATCTTATGATGTTTTGATGTCTTGAAAATCTTGGTGGCCAGGGTGAGTTGACCCTTCCAGGTTAGCCAACTCTTAGAAATAACAAAGGGCTAGGTCAAGAGTACACCTTTCATATGCAAATCAACTATTAATAATTCCTAGTTTGTTCCCCAACCACCCCGGTAATATAACGTCACACACCAAGCCAGTATTTCCCCTGCTGTAAATCATTCCAGGGCCAGACACCAGACAACTAGAGACTACTTCTATAGCCCAAAGCCCACTGGAATTATTCAAACTAGCCGACCCAAACTGTTTATTCTGCCCTTCCTGACCGTTCCTGCAGAAACCCCAGTAAAAGCTCTGGCCTAGGCTTTCCCCTTGCTCCTGTTTCTGCCTCCTGCCCACATCTGCTGCTTCCTTCTGTGGCCCTGCATGGTCAGCTGTGCCTCTCATTTCTAGGGAACTGTGAGTGACATTAAACTTTTCTTTCAGCGCCATTGATTTCTCCGCGTCTTCGCTCAGTCACCTTTACAAATTAACACCTGAGCACTGTTCAGCCGTAAGACCGAATCTGCGCTCTCAACACATGTGCTATGCTAAAATAAATCATTACTTTAAGGGCTGATAGTTTTGTGGGGAAACAAAGTCAGGGCCAAACAATTGTACAGTAGAAAGTAAATATAATACCATCAGGAGGATGCCATTATTATCACTAGCTCACTCAATAGTAATATTGCCAATGTGAAAAGAATGTATATCTTGGTTTAATTAGTATATTGTAGAGTTTTTGTGAACTTGCTCCGTTTAATTTAGTTCAGTCCAATTCAACAAATATTTAAGCACTTACTATATGCAGGCACTCTGTCACTTCCTGAAGATACAAACAAAACAAAACAAAACCAAGGGTAAAATGCACCGTTGAGTGGTGGGTATGTGGACACAGGCACGCGAAAGGTAACCGTGACACGGCACGACAGGTGCAAACACAGAAGAATAGCTGCAGGATCTTAAGGGAAGGGTAATGAGTTCTGCTCCTAAGAAGAAGTCAGAGCAAGTGGGCAGTAATATTACTGTGAAGAATTAGAAATTAGAAAAGTTTTATGGGATGTGTCACAAGGCTGGGGATAGGGACAGAGTGTGCAGTTACATTTATTTGAATGGAACAGAATCAGCAAGGATTTTGAGACATGCTGTTTTGCAAGTCCAGTTAATTGGTTTGTGGCTTTGAAGCTCTGATAGTGTTGAACACCAAAAATGAGGCTGGACTATATTCAGAATTTTGAGCCCAGATCGCAGATGTTACTGTACAGTAGTAGGGAGCAGGTCAGAGCAGTACAGAGTGTGCCAATTTGGGGAACTCAATAAATCTGAGTTCAAATCTTGACTTTCTAACTCACTAGCTGTGTGTCTTTAGGCAAGTTACTTAACTTCTCTGAAGTTCAATGTGAATAATTTTACCTACTTAAGATGTGTAAAGTACCCAGTACACAGTTAAGGCAAAAAGAAAATGTTTTTCTGACTTCTGGACAACAAATTCTAGTCAGTTATAGTCAAAAGATATGTAGATGTATAGAATTCCCAAAAACATTACGTGAATTTTAAGAATCTCCTAAAGGCTATGGTTGCAAGACTCCAAACAGGTTTTTGTTAATAGCCATTTTAATATGAGAATGATAAAAATAAGCTGAACCAGTTTTCCGCCTTCTTTGTTCTTTTGACCAATCCCTCGGCAAGACTCTTTTTTTTTTTTTTGGATAGGCCTTAAGCTCAAACAAGTTTGTGAATGCTTGAATTGTAGGAGGATGGGGATACTATATTGGCAGAGTGTTACTCATACCATGAACTTATGAAAAGCAGAATGGTGTGTCATACTGTTAGTGTCTTACCTTCATTTCTCAATTAGTGTTTTTTATTTCCTTTCATCAGCAAATGACCAGGCCCCAATGTATTTTCCATGTCTTCTTTCTTGGTTGCTGTATGAGATTTCCCTTGAGCATGCAAATGCACTATTTTATGAATGTTTGCCACGTGACATGCTATTTGGGACATTCAATATATATGTATATATCTTAATGACCTTGGTTTTAAGCTTGCTAACCACTAATATGTTTGAACTTAGCTCCTCTGGGCCTCCATCTTGTCAATGTTAAGAATTGGATTGATCACCGGATAATCTTTACCTCCAATGTGACACATTCCTCAATCATTCATTTATCATTTGATTCCATGTTACAGACCTACAGGAGTTGATTAATCGTGGGTAAGTAGAGTGAATTCAACAGCATGTTTCTGATGCCTCCTTAATAAGAAGAGTTCACAGGGAGAAATCTGGAGTTAGACTGTGCTGACCTCTTCACATGCTAGTCTGCTCACATCAAGGCAAATAATTTAATTTCTATGGACCTCAGTCTCCTCAACCATAATAGAACCTATTTCATACAGTTGTTGTGGTAATTAAATGAGATAATATTTAGCCCAGTGCCTGGTATGTCGTAAGTGCTTAAAGGATATTGGTTACTATTTTTATTGACACGGACAGCTCAATGAAATGAACTTCCCTGTGCTGCTCATTACAGTAGCCACTAGTCACACATGGTTATATAAATTTAAATTAATTAAAATTAAATTGTAAAAGTATCAATTCCTTAGTTGCACCAGCCACACACATTTCAAGGGCTCCATAGCTGCATGCCGCTAATGGCTGCTGTACGGGATTGTGCAGAGATGGAATATTCCCACCATCATAGAAAATTCTGTTGGACCATGCTGCCAATAACATTGCTATCAAAACCCTAGAAATATCACAAAAGAAAAATGTGAAATGCACCACGCACTTAAAACTAAATCAGATGTCTGTTCTATGGGGACTTTAAACTCAAAGAAATCTCCCAGATACCCACCTAAAGTGTGTGTCAACCTTTTGAAACAATTATAGCCTATACTGTTCCTTTTCCAGTTGTTTTGTTGTTGTTTCTCCCCCCCTCCCCTGTTTTCAATATCTTTCTGATGGAGTTGCATTCCATACGTAATATTGTTACAGGTGCAAAATTGTTTCTTTCAATCCTGAATGCAGTTACACATGTGCAGCGATAGCACCGAAGGCCAGCACACCATTACTGTGCATCCAGGCCTCTCTCGCAGTCTGTGGGTCAACAGCGTTCTTCTTTGCTTGCTAATGCTTTATTGTCTCTTAGTATACATTGGAATAATAATGGTAATTTATGCAGATATTTTGTATGCATAGCAAATAATGAGAAACACCTGCAGAAATTTCCCTCCTTCTCTGAGTTCAGCAACTAATTATATTTTTAAATAATGGCTACCATTGAACACAATTATCCAAATCACTTTAAGTAATGGAATCTTTTTAAGGTGTTTTTGAAAATTTTAGCACAGTTTTTAAACACTCATTTTTATCTAGAAGATGAGAGGGAAAAAAAAGGCTAGTGGGCGGCTTACTCACCCAAAAAGCAGTTTCTGCCAAGAATGGATCAGTCTGGAATTTTCCTCTGGGCCCTGGTCTTGGCCCCTCAAGGCTATGGCCAGCTGATGAAAACCAGGTTTTCCATGAGTTTACCTTCCTGATTTTGGTGCCTTCTCTTTCTTCCTTTCTTAATGTAATATTAAAATAATTAAATTACCTCCCCAAATTCTCTCTTTTAAAAGCACAAATTGCCACATAATTTTCCCTTCTGTCAATTTAATTGTTTGAGTGGGAAGAGCAATCAATGGCTGGGAACTCAGAAGCCCTAGTTGTTTTGTCTTACTGGGTCTCAGTTTCCTCTTCCGCACACTGAATAGTTGACACAGATAAATTCCTAATGCTTTTCTAATTCTAAAGAACCACAATCCCATGACAACCAAGGGCCTTTGTACCCTAGCCCACCAGGAATCCAGTTCACCAAAAAGAATCTGAAAAATAAAAGTGGTTGGCCAGGAGCAAGACTAATAAGAAATATATATTTTCCTCCCCATATCAAAACCTTTGGTTGTGGTCTTATTAGAGCAAGTTTCCAGTCACTTTATATAGTATAAATGAGTGTGTGTGTGTATTTATATATGTGTGTGTGTATATCTGGGGCTTTGGGGGTTGAACATAGAACAAGTTGGGAAGTTTACATCTTCCTCTTAGGCACTGCCCCCATTACTAGCATGATGTGAAAGTGATCACTTCCACCTCCTAACATCTCTAACCCTTTTCCTATGTGCCTATAAGGAATTATTGCTTTGTGGGAAGAAAAATCAGCTCTTGCATAAGCCATATCATTTTCTTTCAGATTTGTGGGTTCATTTGGTCAACTGACATTTATGGAGTGCTTCTTAAAAAAATGAATAAGTAGTAGGAATTCCTGACCTCATGGAGTTTACAATCTGGAGATGGAGGTAAATTAATTATCAATCAAATTCAACATAAAATAGATGAAAATAAAGCAATGCATAATAGAACCTTAGATAACACAATTGTTCTTGCTTATATGGGAAATCAAAAGGAATCTCTTAGGACAGGTGAATTTGGTCAGGGCCCTGAATAATAACACATAGGTGCGTGAGCGAGTTCCAGATGCTGATCTGTAGACTAGCACTACTCTGTATTGAAGTTTAGCTGGTTGAATTGATGAAAGCATAAAGGAGAAAAATAAGGAAAATGTAGTGATGGTTTTCTAAAACTACATATAGATAATGGAAAAATATGCCTTTTTTTTTCTTTCTTTCTTTCATTAAATTATGGTCAATATATAGGGTAATTTTCAGGATTTAAAAATTTTTTTTTGGCAAAATAAAAAGTTGTCAAATATCTACCAGTCCCAAACCGTGAATAACTTGTTTGAAATTACACTAGATCATTAAATCTAAAATATGAGTTCCTCTGGGTTACAGTCATCCTATTTCCTTATTTGTTTTCCTAACTTCCAAACACTCCTGTGATTTCCTAAGAGAAAGAAGGAGGAAGGTGAAGAGTCCAGTGGATTTTTATTATTTACTTTTCCTGCGCAAATAAACTGCATAGCTAATCTCATAAAGGAAGATAGAGAGAGACAGACAGAGGGAAAGAGACAGAGATAGAGAAAAGTGAGAAAATACAAGGAAAGACTAACAGTTTGAGGGCATATGTCCTATAAAAACCAGTTGACAATTTTTTTAAATGTCTGCAAGATGATAATAAGTATGCATTTGTGGAGGAATATGTCATGGTCATTATTTCATTTAATCTTATATTGCTATATTGAACAAAAAAGGCAGAAAGAAAAGTCTAAGGAAAATTATCATAGCAGATTGTTTGGGCATTAACTCCACAGGAGCTTCAGACTAGCCCTGGATTAAATCTGACAGAGGGAAATGTGTAAAGGTGGCTTCTAAGGCCAGTGATGACAGAGAAGGACATCAGAGAACACAATGTGGAACAACTTTTTTTAAACTTCACTATTTGAAGAAAAATAGTGATTCTCTTTAATTTTGGAAGTTTTGCTAAAAATTAAGTTGATGACAGTCCCATTTCATGAATATATAACCTTCCTTTGTACTGAGAGCTTCTGATGTGACTCACACTGCAAGTGAACAGTTAAACATTAACTCCCTGTGTTTTTATTAGTAATAGAAAGGAGCGCACTTCTGAACAAAATGGAGGCTCACTGGTGAAATACGGGGAGCTGCCTTGTCCATGAAATGAAGAGACTTGTGACTCGGTGTCTGAGCCTGGGGCGGGTGAAGAAGGGGAAGGTAGGAGTTCATTTGGAATCAAAAGAGTAAGTAATACCTTGTCAGTAATTATCTGATCTCTGTGCTCTTGCTTCTTGGCAACGGGCACTCTTTCTACCACCATCCCTGTGACCACATAAATCAAGTTGTGTCCATTTCCATCCTGAACCTCATCTCCCATGTTAAACTTCCAAATAAATAAACTCTGTGGCGAATGAGAAGGATTGTGGCTTGAAAAATATGAATGCTTTCATTCTTTAAAAAGGATCCTTAGCATAGAACTGAAAGATGGCATTTTTATTACTCAGAATTTTGAAGTGTACTAAAAAACATTGCATCTGTCTTGCATAGATGGCTGCAGTCCTTCCTAGATACTTAACAGTCATGTGACCACAGAGCAGATTCTTGTCTCTGTTACTAACAACACTTTACTTTTACATTAAACATGGTCTTAAGAAAAAAAAATCTACTTAAGGGACATCTCTTGGCTGTTGCTGTTCTGAACATAGCTAAACACGGAGAGAAAGCATTTGTGGGCTGTTTACAGTTGCTATGTCAGAAGAATGCTCTTTATCATAGCAATTTGGAAAGTGTAAGGTGCTGGCCCCTGGGGAAATCCAACTCAAAATAAATCTTTAAAAGCATACATCAAAAGTACTTGGAAAGACCATCTTTGAACAATTGGTCAACTCTAAGATTTTTACCTCCTTTCAGATGAACTTAGAGGATAAAATGCCTGAAAGAAGAAGCATAGTTTAGAATTAATTCTACACTCATAATGTTCCTTCAGGAGATCATAAATATTAAGGATAGTGAAGTTATAAATCTATTTCTGGAGGCTACAATGAAAGCCTAAGTTGCATTTTTTCCTAACATATATTTCAACATCTTAAAAATTGTCCTAAAATGTGGACACTATACTCTCAAGGGGAATTTTTTTCTAAAACCACCAGAAATAAGCATCAGGCTGTTTGGCTGTTTTTTCCCCCAACACTCTAAAACTTCAACCTTACTGAAAATAAGTAAGAGAGGTCTGAGAGCTCTGGTAAGGCCTCCAAATACAATGCACAAATGGGTTAATACAGTATGTTGCATAGAAATCCATTTTATCGTCACAAGAGATTTTTACTTTCCTCTTTTCTCAAATCGCAGTACTAAAGCATGGCCACAAGAGGGAACCATTGTTTAAATGTTGGAAGGATTGGGTCTTTTGAGGAATTCATCCAGCTCAAATCTCTCTTAAATACAAGAACTTGGTCAAAAGGGTTGAACAACAGCAACAAAAAAGTAAAGAACAGATGCAATCATCAATGTGGTTCTATTTTAGATAGCTAAACTGTTTCAGTTTTTAAACATACAAATAATCAAAGGTGTTCTAAGGCTGTAACCTGGCAACAGAAACCAAAGACCAGAGTCAAGCAGCTAATAGAAATTCACATAATAAAGAAAGCACTGACGGGTCTTTATCTTTCCATTGGTTCTAGTTTGCCTAAGAACAAGGCAAACTTTTTGATGCAAACAGAAAATACTGAAATATAGGCAAATCCAAATAAAGGCAAATCCAAATCTTTAAGCTCGAAGTGTTGCTTATGGAATAGCAAATAGTAACAATGATTGGTAACAGGAGAAGGGGAACATATGTTGTAAAGAATTCTTGCTTACAGCCCTGTGAACCAGCACAATTGTGAAACCCAGACTAATGTGATAAAAGACATATAGAATGGCTTCTTGGAGGTCGCACCTCACCAGGCTGGCACAGGTCCAGTTTCTGTACCAACAGATCTGCAAAACAAACTGGAAAATATTTGATGCCAATAGGGCTTTTATAGGAAAACAGATGACGGCTGAGATTATTAATCTTGACAGTTTCCTGATTTATTAGGACATTGTCATCCTCTCCTTTTGTATAATTTGGCAAATGATCATAGTATTAGACTTAGTGGAGGCAGAGCTTAGGGGTTTTTCCCCCTCCTGTAACAGTGGCAGCCAGTATAAAGCAATAAGGCTGGGGTTTAGGCAAGAGGTGGATGAAATGAATTTTCAGTTACATATTGTCATTTGAGAAACACTGAAGGTTTTTTTTTTAAGCAACTGTCAACATATATACAGCTATGTAACTAAAATGCATTAATTAACTCAGAGAAATATACCTTCTGTTTATTTAACAAATCCAAAGTAAAGGTGACTAAATTTAAAACCGAGGTCTCTAGCAATTAAGAACAAATGTTATTGTTTACCATGCAGGCAATGAAAAACAAAGAAAACAATCAGAAAATAATAGTAATCTTTAAAAGCCATTCCTCTAAATTGTTATATGCCATAATAAAAAACACATGGAATTTCTCACTCTGAATCGTTCCTGAAAAATTGCTAAAACAATCTTGGGTGACTTCATAGGAAACTTAAAATAAGAAAGCACTTGACATATTTTATTAGTGATTTCCTTCACCAAGATATTTTTACATTCTATTTTTCATAATCCTCTGCATTGAAAATAACTGCAACAAAAATTAAGCCTCAGTAAAAACGTTATCACAATTAAAGATATTTCCAACTAAACAATGTTATCCCCGAGACAATTTTATCAAAATATAAAATTCTCAAACTTAAAATGCTATAATTGAACACTTTTTTTAATTAAGAAAAGCCATGTCTGCACCTATGTTTCAAGACTGACATATTGTGCAATAAACAGCAATCAGCCTAAAGATGCTATATTAAACAAACCAAGTTTTGTTTTGCTAAACTAAGCAAAATTAGTTGAATGCCCTAAGTAATAGTTGCTGGTATTTTTTTTTCTAAATTATTTCTCCACTTGTTTTTGTGTCTATGCATAAATTAAAAATCTGCTGAAATTTATTATTCATCTGAGATGTAATTAATATGCAAAATTATGCAAATTAAGATGCAATTAGGCTTCAATTCTCTAGTGGAATTTTCCATTATAATTTAATACAAAGTAATAGAGTAATTGGTGTCACGTGTAATTACGGTTACTCACGTGTACTTGCAGACGTGCAAATGATGTGGTATATGTTAGTTATCCTATGCAAATGGATCATGCAATCTCTTAATACTTGGGAATGAAGTAAACAAAGATGGTCTTCAAAAAAAGGGCGAGAAGGACCCCTCTTTCTTCTCATGTGATACCATTTTGAAGAACTATGTGAATAATTGCAACTAATTTCCTTGTATTTATTTCTAAGAATTTTTAACTTGGTATTATGCAGTGCATTGTTTATTACTTTAGAGAAATTATTTCTAGTGAAAAAAAATGAATCTTTAAACAGAGACCTAATAATGATTCAGATGACACATGGATTCACCCAGAGAGCAAGCAAACCAAAGCTCTGCCTAGTGGGGCAGAGGCTGTTTTGCATCAGGCTCAAACGGTCTCATCTCCACAAGAAATAACATAGCCAGATTTGCCAAAAAAATCATCGTAACAATGTTCTGTTATTTCCTGATTATAAAGTTGACCAATTGCTTTTCAACCTCTGTAGGAGGCAGATAGTTTGATTTTTCAAACCAAATTTCTTCACTCCTAATTTTCAGTATTCTAGGAGAATTAAGTGCCATTTCTTTCTGAATGAATAAAGCAGTAAGCAAATTGAACTATATAATTCACTCCGTCACTAACTCTGCCATTTGGTTCAAGGGACTCATCCGCTAACTACTGTGTGTCTCATTGTGTCTCCCTAGAGAAATGAAAAGAACAGGTCTCCCATGTGCTTGTCCCGAGCCTGTAGCTGCTGCTTATAATTTCTCCATGAGAAATGATTACCGCTTGTTTTAAAACACCCATGCTGTGTTGAATTCTGCACAGAAAACATTATGATCTCGATACTTTCCTTCTCATAACTGAAGCACACACTTTAAGACGAGTATTTTATATTCTCAGCTCCAATTAACCTGAAGTGTTTCTCTTCCCTATGTCTCCCCCCACCTCCACCCCCTTCACCTGAGTCTATCCTTCTATCCCTTTGTAACACATAGATTTATTGTTTTTTCCAGGAGGGGATGTGTGACATACATTATTGCAATTAATAAGAGTGGGCACTGACAGAGAGGAAAAGACATGATGTCGAATAGTGGATAAACGGCTTGACTCTTTCCTCACTGTATTACCACTTCCTATCCCTTTTCTTCCGCCTACTCTGTTGTTTGAAAGAACAGGCATGGATAAAAGAAAATAAAAGCTACCATTAGTTTCTCATGCTACACCCTTCTGCAGCCCCACCTATTCATCCATATGTGGTTTTCCCATTCATTCCAGTAATAATACCAATTACTATGCAGGCAGGGCCGTTCTTATTCACATTTGCAGCTCACTGTGGACATTTATGCTACACTCTGAGCAACACTCATATCTTCAACAACATCGATTATACAGCTGTTGTACAATCATTGTAAATGAAATATACAATGCCCTGTTCAGTTTGCAGCATTGTTTGCGATCCGAGGAGGTGGGGTAGGAAAGCAGTGGCCGTTCCCTCTGCCTGACTCCTCTCTGGCACTGGCCTCATTCTCTACATTCTGACACTTCCAGAGGCTTAAGGCTGAACTTCTATAAATAAGAATCAAAAAACTGAAGCAGTGTTGTTTTTCTATCACAAGAGGGACTTTGGAATCTGGGTTTAATGGACAAATGGGGTCCCTGAGACTTTAGCACCACAGACAATGACTCTTTCTGGACCTGCTGTGGTCAGATATTCCAGGTTAGGCAGGTGAACTTTGACTCAAGCTTTCTGAGATCATCCAACCAGAATGTCCACTTTAAGTATATGTTGTCTCTGCTATTTTCTCTTTTTAAATCAAGTTTACCTATCTGTTCTCACCTTCAACAGGTTACATGTGTTGGCCAAAAACAATATCACTTATCTGTTCTTACTTCTCTGAAGAACTTTATAGTTCAATCTGCCCTCCCCAAAGATACACAATCCATGAATCCTTTGCTATTCCTTTCTCTCCCAGGTTTGATCCTTCCAGCCCTCAGACTCAGGTAGCTGAACTGGCATACACATGACATTCTTCACATGACCATCCATTCACCCTTTTGCTGTCACATGTAATCATTACAAGTCAGATTATACCTGCTTTATGAATAAAAAGATCAGTGTCTTAAGGAAGGCCATGCAGATAATACATGATGGATCTGAGACTTAAATAAAAATGCTAGCTTTTTTCTCTATAAAAATTTATTTTTATTCACCCAACACTTTGATAGTGCTTTATCTTCTAAGAGCTTTGCAAAGATTCTATTCAATGTAATTTAATACACATTGTTTTTTACATTTTAATGTCTAGGAAAACCAAAAATATCTTACAATTAATGAAATTTTGATAGTCACTCTCAGCAAAACAGCAGTTCTTAGGTAGCTGTTGATATTTGCATATGCACAAACTTTTTTTTTTTGTTATTTCTAGTGAGCCAGTGAACAACTGAAATCCTTTGAGTGTTTAACCAACAATCTTCAACTGAAGGACTATTTAAGGAAAGAATACAAGTGTTTTTGCTTGAAAATTCTCCATTGACATCTTCTAGTAAGATCAAGAAAGTGCCAATCTGAAAATTCTCATTATCGGTGTCAGTGACTTGGAAGAAATTCCTGGAGACAATGGCAGAACTCTCCTTTCGGAAATGCTACATCACCAAGCTCCTCATAGCACCAACAATGATACTATGTTAAAAAAAAATAGTTGAAAATTCATTCATGTCAGACTTATAACGTGGGAAGATTTTAAGAATACAAAACCAAAATTATTTTACTTAATATTTCCTTTATACTTATGCCCAAGAGTGATACATGTTAAAAATCTATGTCAAAGTATCTCTGAAAGAGCTCTTGCAATAATTATAAAACAACAATTCTAAGTGATAAGAAAGCATAGTGTCATAGGTTAATTAGCAGCCATCTTTTCTTTCTTAGGGGCACATAAAATAATGGTGCATTTTACATTCAGTGGTGTCTTAGAAACAAGGAAATATGTTAGTAACATATTTGATCCTCATCAACAGCATAGGAGTCTAGTGCTATAAGTCTCATTTTATAGATTAAGGACTGAGGTATAGAAGTACCTCAGATGAGGCTGCATACCTAGTAAATCCTGGAGTGGAAATTTGAACCCAGATAACTTGACTCTGCAATTCATGCTTAATCTGGGCCAAATCTGCCATATAGACAGAATTTTTTAAGTTTAGGCATTGATTTTTTTGTTGTTACTATTATTACCTTTTTGTTGTTGTTATAGGCATTTAAAATTGGGAAATTTCATATAAGAACTTGAATTTCCAACTTTGCATGAAATCAAAACTAGTAATACTGAATGTCATTATTCTCATCCGAGAGCGGTTGGTGCGAGGGATTTTCTGCTTCACCTTAATAAGGCATGCACTCTTCAGTCTGCTCCCTGGCCTGCTTCCTTCATTTTCCTTACTTCTCACTTCCCAGGAGAGATTTGATGTTGTGTCAGCCGTGCTGCTGTAGTCACCCTGGGGACATCTCCTCGAGAACTTCCTCTTCACAAACCACCATTCCCACCCTGAACCCCTCCTTCCCCATCCATACGACGCACAGCATAAGTGCCATCAGGCCAAAACAGGTTGAAAGCCTTCTTGCCCAAAGTTCTGAAACAGAAATCTTTGTTTTTTTTGCCATGATATGAGGCAGAGATTGATCAGAGAAGCAAACGTTCCAGGAGTGACACAGAATAAGGGGCTTAACATAGGGATTTTACCATGTAAACTTGTGGGAGCTGCTGAAACAGATGACAGAGGGCTGTTGCTTCTGCATTTAGCTCTGGCCTGACGTCAGCAGGGCTGGCTGTGGGAAAGGACAGGTGCCGACACAGAGTGTTAAAGTTGGGAAGAGCAGAAACATCTGGAACCTCTGAGGAGGGTCTGGAACCCACCCCCAAGCCTCTAACTCCATTAATGTGGGTGACCTGCAGGAGAAGCCAGCCCCCTTATTACAGAGATAAACAGGATCTGGCCCAGGGGTCAGAGAAGCTGAAGGAGGAGACCTAGATGGAGTTGGAGGAGTGGCATTGAGCCACTGCCCAACACTGACCAGGTAAACCAGTACACCTGTGACAATATGTGCAAACTGCAGCCTACACCGACCCTACACTAACCTCCAGACATAAACAAGTCTGCTGCTTCCTGTCTGCCTTGCAGCCTCATGCAGAATTGTCGCATGGCCAACCACAACCTGAAGCCATAAAGAGAAGGGGTTTCTGGGAAACGTAATCCTGGTTTAGCTAAGGTGAAACAGCACGGAGCCACAATAGCTCAAAGTCAAGAAATCTTAACTATCATCAAGCTCTTGCCTAAATAGCTTCATTTTCCCACCTTTGAGTCACCAGACGGATCAGAAGCATGCCAAGATTTTTGTTTATTTCTTTTTCAGTGAGACTTGGAAGAATCCACAGCACTCGGGTCGTGAGATATCCGTAGCACGATGCCTCCTAATTGCCTGCCATTCTCACATAAAGCCTAAAAGATTCATTTTGCAAGTCCAGCTTCTATCTTGACTATCACAAACATGTCTCTCTTCTTCCTGGTTCAATCCCACCTCAGTTATCTAGTCTCAGTGCTGGGCTGCACAGAGTCATCTGAAGCCCAGGTCTGCCCCCTTGCAGGTAAGGATGCTTCCATCCAAGCAGCAGCAACTGATATCACCAGTGCCATAGCTGTTCTGTTCTCAGGCCCAGCTCTCGCTTCAAAAGTCTCTCGCAGAAAGAAAGTGCAGCATCTTGTGTTGCACACGTCACAGGCCTTATGAAATCCTGCCAATCAACTGCTGACCACGTGCATTGGCTCTGACATTGCTGCTCTGCACAGCAGTTTACAGGCCAGGCAGGAAAGAGAGGAACCTCCCCTTAGAGTACCCTCATCTGTAATGGCCTAGATTGCTTTAGGACTGGGCTCCCATTCTTAAGAGCTGCCTAGATACTTGCATGCACAGGTAACCTGCTGCAAGTGCATTCACAAAGTCCAGGTTAGATGACATTTTCAACCTCCCTCTTGCACTATGCTCAACCCTGGCCAAGGTCAACAGCCAATATCCACCTCTCCCCTTATGACAAAATTCATGTCAGGGACCCTGAATGTCTTCTGCTGCTGACAAACCTCACGTGGGACCATCTTGGTGCATCAGAGTCATTCTAATAATCTTGAACCCTAAAGAGAAGGAAATTTTAATCTTTTCTTTCCAAGGGTCTCATTGGTCCCTTATACAAACTTGACCGCAGCAGATTCAAGTTTGAAAAATTGCCCTGTTATACTCAGTCTTAGCCTTATAAGTTCCTCCTTATGTGATATGAGGAAACAAGAGTGAGGGGCCAGCAGAATGAACAGGAAATGAGAAAAAGCTAAGACAAGGTGCATAATCAAGTTGGCTCCTACTATGTGATGCTCATCCCATGGGACTTTCTGGGAAGTTGTAAAAAATGTATCTTAGACCTATTTGGGTAATGGAAGAGAGAATAATTTATCTATTGGCCTCTTAATTCACTTACACTTCTGGGTTGTTTATATTTGAGTTCTTAGTTGGAAAGCTCATGTAGAACTGGTAATTGCAGCAGTGGCTGGCAAAGAAGTAATGCTGAGCAGAAAGTGGGGCATGAGAGGAATCAGGTTCAGTTCACTCATTGCAGTACTTAGCTTCACTCATGCCTTCCAGTGAGGTCGTGTCTACTGAGCTTCTTGTAGTAGACTACTATCTTCCTAAAATTTAAGGAAACTTACTCATTTTTGTAGAAAAGTACGATGAAGATGAATCCTACTTTTTTCAGAGAGAAAACATCAGGCTTTCCTTTGTGATCTTCACACTAAACTAGACATTAATAAACCCCCTGGATTAGAAATTGATAAAACAAACCAATATCTAATTCCTTACTTAATCAAATAATACATATTTTCCCAGGGATAAACTCTTGAATTGCAAAGACTTCCCAGAAGCCCATATTTGCAACGATGCTAACGTAATTTATTGTTGTATCCATCGTAGTTAATAAATAGTTGATGTTTGTTGAGTTAAGTCAAATTGAACAGGTGTGAATTGAAAGAGTGGGAGGAAGATGATATGATCATTGTGCTGGAGACTTTATATCTTATTATGAGGTGACTAATATTATCTCCACTTTAGAGATGAGGAAATTAAGGTTTAGGGAAGTTAAGTAGGTTGCCAAATATCATACAAATAGTAGTTAATGTTGAGGTTCATGAATTCTAAAATCTGAGATAAAGCCAACCTTCTTCCCACAATATCAAATGCTACCTTGAATTGAAACAAATATAAATTGAATCAAAGTGAATTGAATTGAGTTGTATTGGAGTGAACTTCAAAATCCATCACAGTGCAGAGATGTGAGGCTCAAGACTCCATAGTGCTCACGTTAATTATGGTATATCATTACAGCCAACACCAATCACCATCTGCCTATTTCCTAAGGGTGATTCTTTAAAATATTGAACTCTCAATATGTTTTTAATCTACTTTTATTAATAAAAGTTTTAGTTAATAAAAAAAGTTTTGAATCAAACTCTTGGGTGATTTATATTGCTGTAATAACATCTATCTCTTTCTTTGTAAGGGTGGCCCCTTGATCTCAGAGTGCAGAAGATAGACCTGATTAGCATTGGTTCACAGTACTTGGGGTCACATTTGACCTGTCCACAGGGTACAAAGCTGTCTGGAATGATAATCACTGTAGGGATATTCACTAGTGCATCAGCTACCAAGAGAAGTTTTTTAAGAAACATGTTCTGTACCTGGTTTTTAAGTCACCTTACACTTTGAGCCAACACACTTAAGGAAAGAGCAACAACTGGCAATCATATTATTGTGGAATGCTACTTAAAGGTGATTTTTAAAATAGATCACATTTAAACTACTTCATTTCTCAGAAGAGGAAACATTGCTAATACAGTGAACTGATCCTACAGTTTATACAGAGTATTCACGCATCCATTGTCTCTGCTATTATGTCATTTGAGGCATCATCCCTAGGAGGGTAAGTAAATCGTCTAAGGTCACATGGTTAATTAGTGACAAAATGAAGAGTTAGAAACCTGAGGTTTATTAAAAGTGTGATTTTCATCGATTTATTGGCTTAAATATATATTGAACAATGTCTAATAGACATTGCACTTAGAATTTTGGGTTGGAGTGGCAAACAGAGGGTGTGAAATATTCAACCAATGCTGAATTGCCCTCAACCTGCATCTAGTCTAACAGGAAAGAAAAAAAGTTGCCAGCACAGAGTAGGAAGTGACAAGTGCCTGTGAGTGGTTCTAATCAATTTTTAGGGAGTTCATGTAGGAGTGATTACACTTAGCTCAATGAAGAGGAAAGTTCTCAACAACTTCTAAGTGGGAAGATATTTGCATAGATGTTTAGATAAGTAGGATTATTTGAATATGTAGACCTGGAGCATATAAAGCAGAAGGAATTGTTCCAGCAAGGGACAGGCTTCAGAGAACACAAGATGTGGAAAACAATGAGGACTCTGCTTTCTTACTTCTCAGTCACATTGTCTTTTTATATTTTAATGTCTATGAAAACGTGAGTTATCTTAGAGTCAATTTCAAAAGAAATGTCCCATCCGTAAGGCTGTGGAGTAAGATATGTATTAAATGCATGAGAGACTTTTCAATGGTAGCGTCTCATAGTCAAGGACTTTTGATAACTCATTTTGAAAAAATCATTCCAGAATGAATGAAGAAAAGGAGAGAAACTTTGATTTCAAATTTACCTTGTGGAGAAATCATGAAAAGCCTTGAAAATCAGATTAAAAGTATTGAAAATTTATTGTATGGGCAATCAGGAGCTATTGAAGACTTTTTGAATAGAAGTAATTGGATAAGAATAGTGTTTATGGAATAAAATTGAAAGCAATGTGTAGGTAGGATAAGAGCAGAAAGCTGGAAAAGAGGAAAAATACTGAGAGGTGATTAATAGTTAAGGTGAGAAACAATTGGAACCACTGTATTAATAACAAACCACCCTAAAACTTAGTAGTTTAAAACAACCACCCTTTATTTATCCCACAATTCTGCATATTGGTAATTTGGGCTGGGCATCACCAGAAAGGTCTGGTTTCAACTGTTCTCACCTATGTGCAGTCAATTATTAGGGCTGGTTGATCTAGAATGGTTTCAGATGGGATGGTACATGTGGTCTCCATGTGATCTTTCATCATCTAATAGGATAACTCAGACTTGTACACACGGGAGCTGGGAAGAATTTCTGCAGAGAGTACAATAGCCAAGGCCACTTGAAGCCTAGGCTTGCAACTGGCACAATATCACATCTGCTGCATTCCATTGGTCAGTGAGTCTCAAGTTCAGGCCAGATACAAGGGGTGGGGAAGCAAAGTCCACCTTCTGATTCAAGATACTGCAAGTCACATTACAAGAGGGTATGGATAAAGGAAAGAATGGGAAATAATTATGGCCATTTTTCCCAGCAATCTGCCACACTCACCAAATTGTTATTTTTTCTTTATTATAATTTTCTATCACTATATTAAGACCATAGAGAAATAAACCATTTTTCTTTAACAGATCTTATTAGTAATTTCTATCTAATAATTACCTTCCTTGCTAGAAAGAAGCATAGCAATATTGTTATATTTTTAGTTAAAAATCACTAGTTCTATTCTGATGATTCAGTTATATTCTACTAAGCCTAAACAGATGCAATATCTTACATCATATTTAATATTAATGTAATTTTATGATCAAATTTGTATTCTTTTTTTTCCCTTGTGTTCAAATTACATTATCATAAACACAACAAACATTCTTAGTGAAAAGTATAAATCACTGGAGCCCCATTAAAGATATTCTAATATGTTATTTAAAAATATTTGGTGTTTAAAACAATGAAATTGCTTTGGATCCTGAATTTCATTGACAAACAATTTAGGGGGAATTTTTCAATTTTTCTCATCACATTGGTAAGTCTGTTTTTAAAAATTATGAGAAACGAAGGGAAACCTTTCTAAGACATTTCATCAACTAAAAGGGGCTGGATAAAACATAATTGGGTGCCTTAAGAAAATTTCACTTAAATGCCAGCACAAAAGAAATATGTCTCCCTTCCACAGCTATTTCAAATATATATGTCTTTGATTTTTATCCAGTTGTATTATTGAAATTTGATGATTTACAAAACATTGTTAGATAGGAACATCTAGAATACCATTTCATGAGAGTTAGTCTTCTCACAATATCTTATAGTTTATAAACACTAAATCTAAATATTTGTTGAATCTCACAGTCACTGCCATTTCTCCAGTTCAGATATACATCACTTTTCTTTTGCACAAATGATGTAGCTTCTTAACTCATTTCCTTGGTTTCCATTTTTTCTGTTTTGCAATGCATCCTTTGGTTCTTTAGTTTATTCCTAATGGAATTTTAGTCTAACCAGATGTTCTTTAAAGAAAAAAAAATCTGTGTTCAGATAAATTGTAAAATGCTATAAAACATACCCTGCATGTTTGTGGCGTCCTAAGACCTAGAAACACAAGAAAAGCTTGAAGAAGTCCTGGGTGCTGTGAAAATAGTAATGTGTTCATTTTCCACATTGCCCATGATCACCACCTTGTTTAATCTGAGGTACTGAGTGCCTTAGGGATAACTAGGATATAAAGCAGGAACTTGAGGAGAAAGAATCAATATTCATCATTCAACTTCCTAAAGAGGACTATGGAGATCAAGGCTAGAGAAATTCTTAAAATCCCAGTTTTACTGAGAAAGATGTATTTCTAAATTACTAAAGACCTTTTACATATCAAAGTTCAGGCATGGTGAAATCATAGATCACTAAGTTTTATCAAAAAACAGTGCTGAGAAGAAAATCAGAAAGCAATGGTATGTGGGGCATGACTACGAGACAGAGAAAGGAAGATGATATGTTTCATGAGGGGAAGAGGAGACATTTGGAGGGATCAGTAAAGTACAAAGAGACAGTGTGGATCCTTCAGGAATCCAGTGGACCATCTCCATTGGCTATGATACAAGGGGGACAGGAGAGGTGAGAGAAAAACCCCAAGAAAGTTAAAAGGGAAGTTGAAGCCATAGGGTGCATGCACTCCCCTTCGTGCTTGTAAAGGTCAAAGACTGACTTGCAAGATTCTCTCTTGTGCTAATATAAGATGGCCACACTGGAATATAAAACATTATACATATATTCAAGCAGAGAAACATCATTTGCCAATGGAATCTCCCTTGACAACTGTGTGATGTTGAAGGGATTCAAAATTTCTTCCATGCTCTCATCGGGGCAACTGAAAATAGCTAAGGAATAAAAGACCGTGGATCTGCTGTGGGTCAGCATGGTAACTGGCAAGGGGAATCACATATGAGATATGCTGGAGTGGGCAGTCTAAGCAAGACACAGAAATTGCAGCTGAAAAGCAGAGGGTTTAGAGTGTCAGTGGGAACCAAGTACAAGCATATCAACCAGAAGGGAGGATGAATGAATTAGTTTGCTAGAGCTGCTGTAACAAACTACGTGGCTTAAGCAACAGAAATTTATTATTTCATAGTTCTGGAGTCTAGAAGTCCAAGATCAAGGTGTCAGCAGGATTGGTTCCTTCCCAAGGCTCTTAGGAAGAATTTGTTCCATCTCTCTAGCTTCTGGTGGTTTGCTGGCAATACTTGGTGTTCTTTGGCTTGTAGAAGCATCATTCCAACTCTACTTTCATCTTCACATGGCATAATCCCTGCATGCATGTCTTTCTCCAAATTTCCCCTTTTTTAGAAGGTCAGAGTCATATTGAATTCAGATCCATCCTAATAACCTCATCTTAACTAATGACATCAACAATTGCCGTATTTCAAAATAAGATCATATTCCGAGTTGCTGGAAGTTAGAATTTCATCATATGAATTTTGAGGGAATACAATTCAACCCGTAACAATGAGGGTAGGTGCCTTGGGACTCTGATTTCGCTGAGAGAATAGGCAGTGAGTGACACCTGTTACAGTAACTTGAACAGCAGATGCAGTAGGAAAAAAGGCCTTGCCCAGAGCAAGGTGAGGCAAGCTACACCTCAACTGGACTTTAACAAGAGCAAACCCCAGAAAATATTTGCCTCAATTCCAGACGCTATTTTGGAAAAGAAATGGTGGGATGCACCTGGGGGAGTTAAACTGAGTGAACATTTACCTACATGAGGAGATTTTAAACTGGAAAAGATTGAGTTGTCTGTCATTGGAAAGTTTATATTACTTTCCAACCATCATTAGAGATGGGGATCATAAAGGAATTTAGTTATATAGGAATACTATAAAACATTTTACAAATGAGTATAGACATAAATTGTCTGCTAATTATGTAAATAAAACTTTTTTTAAATCTAGAATTTCACAAATTTATTTGTCAAAACAATATTAACACTTGGAATATAATCTCAGAATTAGTATTATACAGAATGTTCTCTGGGAAATAGAGTCCATACTCTAATTAGAGTTACTCTACAAAATGATCTTTTTTAAAAAACTAAGTTTGTTATTTATTTGTTCAAAAAATACTTATTGCAATTCTTACACTTTTAGGTATTATGCTAGGTGCATGAGTTAGAAAGAATATTCAATCATGAGTTCTGACTTCAAGAAAGTCACATATTTTTGGAAAAAATAGGTACTTGTTTTGGCACCACACATACTAATATTGGAACAGTACAGATGTGACTAGCATGAATATAGTACAAAGATTGCATAAAATGTTATAAAGAGGTTCACATTTTCTCTTTAGTAATTATATGTTCTAAGACAATGACTAATGCAAGAATATTCTGTCTCACCATTTCTATTCTACATCGGGCTAGAACAGGGATGGGGAACCTGTGGCCTTAAGGCCACATGTGGCCTTCTGTGTCTTTAAGTGTAGCCTTTTGACTGAATCTAAATTTTATAGAACAAATCATTTTATTAAAAGGGGTGCAACAGAGAAACATGAAGGTTTTCTTGCCTCCTTTGGTGCTTAAAAAAGAACGATCTTGAAATCAGAAAGCTGCAGGTTCTCCACCCCTGGGCTAGAACTTTAAGAAAGAAATACAAGGGAAAGGCATACAGATGAGAAAGTAAAAATTAAAACTGTCAATAACTGCAGATGACATGATTGTGTAGAGAATCCTAAAGAATATATAAAACATCTGTAGACCACACAGCAAATTTAGCAAGGTCACAGTATACAAAGTTAAAATGAAATTTTAAAAGCTCCATTTATGATAGCATCAAGCACATAACATATTTAAAGATAAATTGAACAAAATGAACAAAACTTCTACACAGAATCCACAAAACATTTAATGAGAGAAATTAAAGAAGCCCTAAATAAATGGGGAGATAGAACATATTCATGGATTGAAAGACTCAGTATTGTCCAGATGTCAATTCTTCCCAAGTTGGTGGACAGATTCAACACAAGCCCAGTCAAAATTCCAGCATGCTCTTTATTTTAAAACTTGATGAGCTGTTTCTAAAATTCATATGGAAGTGCAAATGACCTAGAATAGTCAAAGCAACCTTGAAGAAAAAAAAAATAATAATATAACAGGGCTTACATTCCCAGTCTCCAAGACTTACTATGAAACAGCAATATCAAGACAGTGTTGTATTTATAAAATGATAGTTAAATAAAACAGACAGTCCAGAAATACACCCACATTAATACAGTCAATTGATTTTGGATAACGGCACTGAAGGGGTTCAATAAATGGTGCTGGAACAAGTGCATACCCATATGGAAAAACATGAACTTTGATTTCTACCTCATGCCACATGCACAAATTAATTTGAGATGAATCATAAACCCAATTTTAAAAGCTAAACTTTTTCTAGAAGAACACTTAAAAAAAATCTTCACAACCTGAAAGTAGGCTAGAGAAATCATTTGCAAATTATATACCTGGCAAAGGACAAAGAACTTGTATTCTACAATTCAATAATAAAAAGGTGAACAATTCAATGAAAAAAAATACCTGAACATAAATTTCACAAAGGAAGAGATATATATGGCCAATAAGTAAACGAAAAAGGATTCAACATCATTTGCTAGCTGGAAAATGCAATTAAATCCTTAAGAGTCACAATATTTAGCAGAATGGTTAAACTATGAAAAAAAAGATCAATACTAAATATTGTCAAGAATACAGAGCAACCATAATTCTCATACATCAATAATAAAGTATAAAATGGTACAAGCAATTTGGAAAACTTATTTTTTCCTTAAGTTGAGCATATATCCTTCCTATGATCTACAAATTCTACTTACCTAAGAGAAATGAGAAAATAAGAATACATTTTTATACAACATTTCATAGGAAATATTCATAGCAGCTTTATTAATAATAGCTCAAAATTGGAAACAACTAAAATGCCTATCAACCCAAGAATAGATAAATGATTTAGACAAAGTCACACAATGGAATAATACTAAACAATTAAAATTTTAAAAAGCTATTGGCCCATATAACGATGTGGATGAATCCTTTAGACAATGAAAGACTAAGCAAATAAAGCCATACACAAAAGAATTCACAATGCATGATTATATATATATGAATTTCTGGAAGAGGAATCTCTAACCTATTGGATGAGAAAATTTGCCAGGAAGAAGCAAGAGGGAACTTTCTACAATGATAAAACTCTATGTCTTTAATACCAGTGGGAGTGACATGAAGGCAGGCATTTATCAAAACTCCTTGAATGGTAAAGATTTGTATGTTTCACTGTATATAAAAGTTTACACTAAAAACAAATATCAAAATCTACTTGTTATAGTACAATTGATTTTCACAACGGTATAGACAAACAAATCTGAAATCACTCTCTGTGTGTTCTGTGATTGGGCAAATAAGTAAATATATTGATGACAATGGGTGCCAGATTTTTCTCTGTTGGAGAAAGGAATTATAAACAGGGAAGGGAGGATAGCTAGAATAAACACAAGTGACTGGGTGAAATTCCTAGGTAAATTTATTGGTTTTGATACATAGATGAGTAGATGTAGAAATAAATGTGTGCATATGTGTGTGTCTGTGTTTATGTGTGTGTGTGCATTTTTGGTTTGGTTATCTTTCCTAGTTCTGAACATAGAGAGGGAAGCGATGAAATGCTAGTAGCAACAAGCGCAGCTAGGACTCAGATATTGGCTCCTAAATACCACTCTCCACTAAAGGATACCAGGGCTCCTTAGAGGAAAGGTTAATTTCGGAGCTTCAACTAAATTATACACAATGAATTGTTCAAAAAAGTAAGAAAATACTGAAAGAATGTAGGATACATATCAAAAGGACACAAAAGCCAGCTTGAAAGGGCTACCAATGTCCACAATTTGGTACAATTTGAGCACCAGCATAAATACTGTTGGAAATGGATTATAATCCATTGAATAAAATGAAAATCCTAAGTCAAACTTCATATCTAAGTTCTGGTACAATGAGTGTGTAGGAATGAATAGATACCTCAGGTGGGAAACGGCAGGGAGGTGAAGGCAGGCATCAAATCACCAGGGGCCTTGAATGCTTTTTCTCAGCTCTCTTCCCTGCTCATATTTTCTCACTGCTTGAAATAGCCCTTCTTTCCCTCACCAGCTTAGTGTCCTTCTTCCCCTATTCCTCCTCAAGGCCCGACTTTTAGGTCACCTCTTTTGGGAAGGTTTCTTGAATTCTTAGTAGTCATTAACTATGGCTGCCTAGCTTGTTTTTCATTACCCCTTCCTCTCTCAGCATGGGCAGCATAAATTCTTTTTATGTTTCGTAGTGTTCCTTTTTCTCTTAAGTTTATGTGTGGTCTACATATCCTGTCCCTGTCTCCCCACTCTCACTGGTTAGCACTTAGGTTTTAATTCATTTTTTGATGCTTTGCTATGAAAGATGCTGCAACATTAATTGCATTGTATTAAATTGTATCCCATCCGTTGGTTGTGAGCTGGTGAAAATGAAAATAATAGGGGTCAATTTAGTGAAAAAAAAAAATTAGTTTATCCTGATGCCAGCTGTGAAAAATGCAGAAGACTGGCTGGGAGCCAATCACAAAGGCTCTGTAAGGTACGTTCTTCCACCTGCTTGAAGGGAAAACCTTATTTAAAGAAAAAAAAATACCAGCAGATGACTGCAGCTCTCCTTCTGTCCTCCGATTCAGAGATGTGTTTTATTTTGCTCCCTCACTAGATAGTTCTGAATTAGGTTCCTTGACAACAGATGGCTCTGTCAGCCAGTTGGGCCAAATGAGTCACAGTGATCTGCCACCACAGTGGACGTCAAAAAGCCATGGAGGTATCTGCATGCCCACTCACTGAGCATCAGAAAGAAACTCATGCTGGATTCCAGGCCTCCCTTCTCCTCTCCTTGGCTCCTGCTGAAAATAAACTTATGTAAGTCACAGAAGAAACCCCTACCACCAATTGTCCTTTCTGAAGATAAGATACAAAAATGAGAGCCATATCAAGAAGAAGCAGACCCCCTCGGAGGAGAGTAGGGAATTCCCCACATGGGTTAGATGTTAGGGGGCAGGCCAGAGAGAACAGGTGACACAGCACATCACAGGTACTAACCACTCTCCTGCTTGTTGAACGAAAAGTCATTCTATAGTTTTGCTTTGCCAAATACAAACGCTATTAGCCCCAGCACCTTCAGCCAGATAAGCCTGATCACATTATTATAATGACAACTAAGTGGCAAACAGGAGCTTGATGAGCACCTGTCTGAGCCCAAACCCCAAGATTATGTACTTTCTAGGAGTCACACAGCCCCAGAGAAGAGGGGCAGCCTCTGAGAGGCCCTGGGAAAATTACCATTTCTAGTGGGTTTTTTGTGTCTTTCTTTTTGTATTTTTAGAGGCTTCTTTTGACCTGTTTGCTATATTTCAGTAATGGAAATTATTATATATTGTATATTTACAATTTAATTATAATTTTAATTATAACCAATATCGATGTGGTCATTTCCAATTTACACAATCAGATCAGGTTTCCAATCACAGCACATTTTCATGATAGAATTATAGATATGACACCTTTAAAGAAGACATAATGATCCCCATTTTATAGATGAATAAACAGAGACTTGGAGAAGTAAAAACATTTTTCATGATAAAAGGAAGAGAACTATGTAATTCTGTATTTAAAAACAAAGCAATATTAACATAGAAAACTGAGTGGGCAGTAAACTGGGTATTTGAAAAAAATAAAAAACACTAGAGGGAAGAGGTATAATTGGGTGTTATGTATCTAGTCTGATGTTCTAAGTAAAGGGTGGCATCAAAGGAGGCTGGGAGAGGCTAACTCAACACCTTGTTACCTATAGGACTTGAACTTGAGGTATTTAAGGGGGTTGCTGGGCTCTGTCCATGCAGTGGGGACATCCCTCCCCAAACCTCACCCAAATAGTTTGCAGATTCTTGGGCCTTGTGGGAAAAGGAAGAATTGACAGGACTGTGGATGATTCAAAGTACTTATATTAATGAAAATAGCTCATATCTATATAGGCTACTGTTCTGTTCTTTCCTCTGTAATTCCTGTCTCCTTCTTACTCACTCCGGATTCAGGCACTGATTACTCCACATCAATATTGGTTACTTCACAGTAAAGCTGGAGAATAACAAAAGAAGTAAAAGATGCAACTTTTATCTTGAGGCTTTGTTTTAGGCTCAAGATAAAAAGACTGAGAATAAGAGATCAGTCAGATTCAGTTTTTCCTGACACTGGAGGGAGATAAAGATTTCATGAAACCGAGGAATGGCAAAGAAAAAGTGGTGGGTACAAGAGAAAATTGGAGATGGCAGATCTCAGCAAAGGGGCCTGAGTCTTTTCATTCCATTTGCTCCAAACCTTGTTCCCCATTTATGTTTAATCAAAGAGGATGATAAAGGAATTCCTAGAGAATTTGGAGATTTTAATGTAAATGGGAACCACACAAATCTCATAAGCAGTGTTTAGGATGGAGGCAAGAAGGTGCCCTGACATCTATGCTCAGGCAATACGTCAGAGAATATTCTTGGGAAGGGCCATTGAGGAGGGATCATTTGCTGGTTTAGGCAGAGGGTGGGTCAAAGTTTAGATTCTTGGGAGAAGGAGAGAAAATTAACCAAAGTTTAGTTAACATGCATTTTGTTCTGATGGAGCAGCGGAGGGGTGGGGAAGCAATTACGCTAATGGTTTGTGAGGCAAAGAATGGGGATTTAGAGGGTGTGTCCCTGGTCATAAGTAAACAAGGAGGCATCTGAGTCTTTCCTAAGTCATATATGCAAATTCAATTCTTTACAGTAAGCCATTTCCTAGGACACAAAAGAGTAGGGGGATTTCTTGAACCTCTCCTGCTTTCCAGGATCACAGGGCTTGAGGAAAGTTCTATACTGTCAGTGGACAATAAGCAAAACCAGGAAAATCTGAGGCTTATACTTGCACTTTAAAAGACAAAGAAGAAGGGGGAGGAGAAGGAGAAGGAGGAGAAAGAGGAAGGGAGAAGGAGAAGAAGCTATTGCTATAGCAGCAGCCAGGAAATAAAGAAAATCCTAGAAGAACAAAATGATGGCCTCACATTTCTTCTCATCAACATTTAATACCAGAGGCTGGAGAGCAACACATAAAATAGCCAAAGTAAAAAGTGTGAACCAAAGATTGTTTTAACCACCTAAATCTTTCTTTGAGCAAGAAAGAGCTCAAAAGATCTTGTTTTAGTAAACCCTTCTTGAGGGAATTACTAGGGAATGAATTTTGGCCACCTGAGAAATAACTGGGTGAACACTGGCACAATGATTGATAATAAATATTGAATGTACTTACCTGTAGAACCTAGATGAAAACAAATATGGGAACTGAGCTGTCAGAATAAAAAAATAAATGTTATGTGCTTTGATAATATAGTATGACATAATTAACAAAAATTAGAAGTCAGTGGAGAAGGGGATCAGAAATTAAATAAACTCATAATCTCATTTAATTTATTAAAAGTAAACACCATTAGTAACTAAAATCAAGTGAGGGAGAAGAAAGAGAAGGGTAAAAATTCTACTTTTTAATTATTATTGATAATAGGGTACTTAGAGATACAGTCAAAAGTAGTACATGACTAAGGGTCTAATGTAAAATTATTATTATAAAAGTAATAACTAAAGAAAAACACAT
>VBSM01001681.1:9632126-9703067 GCA_008086735.1 Cheirogaleus medius | reverse complement strand
AAAAACCTAAGGGATTTTTCTTTGATCCTCACTGTGAGAATCTGGTGAAACTCCTGAAGGTAAAACTCACAAAGGTGGAGGAATCTGTCAACAGCTGGGCCCCCGGGTTTCTTTTTCCCCCCTTCTCAAGTTAATTTATAGCTAGTCTCTAGCAATTAGTCAATTTCAATTTGGGTACTTCTACCAGTTGCTGCCACTAGTAGCTTCTGTTTCCTATAAGCTGTGATTTTACATATCGGCCTGCCTGTCTCTCCAATTTTTAGGGCAGTGATTTGTCTTGTGAACTCATTTCTCTGATGGAGCTAAGAAGAGTTGGTGATTCTAAGCTTCTTTAGCCTTTTTGTTATGAAGATGGGACTTGTGCCTTCAAACTCTTTACATGTGAAGCTCAGAAAGTTTTATAGATGAATTTTTCTAAACTGAAAATAACAGATTCCAATGATATAAAAATAATTGTGGGTCATAGAAATATATGCAATGATTTCAATATAATGTACAAATCTATTATAACCCCTATGCAAATACCAGGCAAAGTTATGACAAAAACTGACAACTGTAGGTACACATCTCTTACAAATGTAGAGGAAAATGTCCTAAATAAAATGTTAACAAATCAGACAGATCTTTATATCTACTTTTTTCTTTTAAAAATATCAGGTAAAATATATACTCTTTGAGCAACAAGTACACTGAAATTCCTGATTTCACCACTATGCAATTAAACCATGTAGTAAAAAACACTTGTACCTCCTAAATCTTTTGAAATTAGAAAAAAGTACGAGCAATAATATACATACACACACACACACACACACATATATATATATATATATATATATAGTTGGAGGCACTTCTTAGCTGTCTTAATAGCTTTGTTGACACAAGTGAGAAGCTTTTTGTTTTCAATTCCCAGAACCATTTATTGAGCACAGTGCTGGGCACAACACAAATGTTCTATAAACGTGTTTTCAATGAATGGGAGAATATTACGTGTAGAGTTCTGTAAACGGAATTGTTGGAGGCACTTAGTGAACAGGACAAGGTCACTGCCCTTCAGGAGCTCACAGCTTCATGGGGAGACAGCCACAAACATAGCAGACAGACCCAAATCAGACTGTGATAATTGCTACTACAGGGAAGCAATCACACTTCCATAGGCGCATGAGAGAAAAAGAGATTAATTCTAAGAGGCAGTATTTATTTAGATTATTGTTTAAGAAATAGAAGGAAATGAAGCTTTCTGGCTAAACTTAATTTTACAATTACCAAGAATCATAGAATTAGATTTGCACAGTGGTCTATCAGAGGCTTAGTTATTGCCAATTAGATCATGGAATCGTTTAGGAATGCTTATTCTAGATTCAAAAGAACTGATTTTGAAACTAGAGTTTTCCCAGACATTATCCCTTTAAGGGTAATATAGTTCACTTTCATCGTAAGTATAAGATATCCCTGATATCTTGTCTCAACATGCATTACTTAAACCTGCAGTCCCTCAAACTCTCATCTAAGTGTTTCTGGACATCCATGGGAATATTTCATATGAACACTTGACTAGCCTTTTCAAATTCTTCCCTGTACTTCCTCTTGTTGAGGCTCATGGCCTGATAAGCCTCTTAAGGTAGTACCTTACCTTGTTACTGCTACTAGTGCCTCATTGGCCCATCAGTAGCTCTGTTTCCAAGTTATTTTCCTGCAGCAAAGTTTTGTTTTTGTTTTTTTTTCTTTTAGAGACAGGGTCTCGCTCTGACTCCCAGCTTGGAGTGCAGTGATGTAATCATAACTCACTGTAATCTAGAACTCCTGGGCTCAAGGGATCCTCCTGTCTCAGCCTTCCAAGTAGCTGGGACTATAGGCAAGTGCCAGCACACCTGGATAATTTTTAAAAAAATTTTCTGAGATGGGATCTCACTATGTTGCCCAGGCTACTCTCAAACTCCTGGTCTCAAGCAATCCTCCTGCTTCAGCTTCCAGAAGTACTGGGATTACAGGTGTGAGCCACTGTGCTTGGCTGGCAAAGTTGTTTTACTCACATGAAAGGAAAAAGGACTCAGTTCCCAACTTCATGCTGTTTTACAACACAGAGCACTATCTCAAGGCCTTCCAGAATCCCACTGTGCACACACACTGCTCCTCTCTGGGGACTTTCTGCTTCCTTAGGCTGCTGCCAAGGAGATGCACACAGCCCCCTCTGCTTGCAGGACCCTCATACCTTTCTGTCTATGCTCCACACTCCAACCACAGCCCAGAAAACTCTCCTCTAGTTGAGGAGGGTGGGGATTTTACCTCTTTTGTCCTATATTTTTTCCCATGCTACTCTGCTTCTTCTTGTATGCTACTTTGCCTCCTTTCTTACACCTCTGCAAAATGCTTGTGATTTTCTAGAGGCTTGGGTTGGGAAAACAAAAAGCCAAGACATCTTCTGGTTTCAGTCCTGCAACTTCCTTCCCCTGAGGCAATGCCAGACAAAGAAGTCTGTGCTATGAAGAGGAGGAAGGGAAAGAGGCACAGTATAAGGATAATATAACCCTAAAATTTACCTCAAATATCCAGCTATATCAGCTTCAACTTCAACTTAGATTCTCCACTACATTTTAGAATTGTAAAGATATTTAGAGACAGCCTACTTCTATCCCTGATGAAGAGAAGAAGGCTCAGCAAAAATAAAAATGACTTCAAGATATAGTTTTGGTTATCTATTACTGTGCAACAACCCATCCCAAAATTTACTGGCATAAGACAGCAGCAATGCTTATTATTATTGTTATTATTATTATTATCTCTAGTAGTCCTGGGGTTAACTGGACTCAGCTAGGCAGTTCTCATTTGGAGTTTTTACATGGCTGAATCGGATGGTAGGTAGGGCTGGAATCACCTGGAGGCCTGTTCGTTCACATGTCTGATGGTTGATACTGCTGGTGGCTCAATCACGTCGGGGCTAGGACAGCTGGGGCTCCTTCAACATCTTTCTCTATCTTTATGTGTTCTTTCCACAAGGTCTCTCCAACACGACAGCTTCAGGGTACCTGAATTTCTTACTACGTGGCTCAGGACTCCAAAGGTATGTATTAAGAGAGAGAGAGAGGCAGAGAGAGAGAGAGAGACAGAGAGACAGAGAGAGCCAGCATCAGCTATTAATATATCACCTTTCAATGGAAGTGTCAGATATTTTGCAGACATGTTTTAAAACCGACACAGTTGTGTATCTTATTCAAGGATGTTGACCAACTTCATCTCTTTAACGTCTCATATTATATCTATCCTACCCTCTCCAGCCTCTCATTTATTCCTTTAATATGTCTCCTAGATTGGAAATTTTATCTTCACTCTTATAATCAAATCCCTTGTTGGCTTCCTTGTCACTTCACATGTGAAGTTCAGCCAACTCCTCTCTCACTTTCTTGCCTCCACTTTTCTGCCATTTTTTTTCTAGCTCTAGCTAGGCTTAAACTGTAGTGTTAAAATTATTTTCTAGGACGATTCCACTCATTCATTTAAAAATTATTTTTTAAAAGTATATTATCACATTTCACATTACCATAGAAACTGATCTTTGTTGTTTGAATAAAGCACAGTAATTATCTAGAAATATTGAGAATCTGACCCAGGAGAGTCAGTCTTTCTCATAAGACTCTGAGCTCCATCTTGTAGGAGAAAGTGCTGTTGATTCACAAAGAGATACTGCACACCAAAGGAAGACTTGAGAAGATAGCCAAGAGTCAACTGCGGATTCCCTAGAAAGTGAAGCATGAAGCATTTAGGACAAGGCTGGCAAACATCCACAGGATGTGTCACAGTGTCCTTCCACCTTACCCATGGAAGGCATGACTATTCAGTCATAGCACTGCAGCTGGAAGCGGTTTCACTACCGTGTCCTCAGAGCCAATAAAATCTAGCAGGGTTCACATATAATATAAAATCTGTTTGCCTTCATAGGTCCATAATCTTCCTGGTAACCCATAACCCAATCTTCTTGGGTCCAGAAAGAGATAAAATCAAGCTAATGTTAAGAATTTATTTACAAAAATCTGTGGGGGTAGATTTGGATTTTACTTCCAAAACTTAACTGATGGCACCTGAAATATTTATAGTGATTCGACTATGGTAGCCTTTTGACTAGCATGAAACAGTCCTGCCAAAGGGTCCATTCGAGCATATGTAGTCAATAATCACTTGTGTTGATTGTGACATGTGGTACCTTCAAAGTATTTTGCCCTGAGCCTCCAAAAGATTGTCCACCTTGGGTACACATGAGCACATAGCTTTCTCTCATTCATTGGTTTACTCAAGCCTGCATGCTTTGTCATTATAAATGGCACAGAAATCTCCTAGCACCAAAGAAATTATTGCAATTGTGGCAAATATGATTCTGTCCTCAAGACACTTGTTTTGCAGACTTTTCACTTCTCAGGTTTCTCACCCATATCCTTATGTAGAATTCAGCACATTGATGAGGTACAAAAATCAATGATGATGTGAACACAATGATTTTTAACTTCATATCCTTCAACATGCTGCAGAAAAATCAAAAGATAAATTCAGAAATGTTTTACAAAGCATATTGCATATGTCATTCTGGATACATATATAGTGTCCTGATGCTGCAGACAACTGTTTAGTTGTTCATTTTATTAAAAAGAAAAAAAACTGAGCTTCTTACAAGCAAAAACTGAACCATATTCTAGTTATAATGTTTAGAAAATCGAAAAGAACATTTTGGCAAGTCCGTCATTATTTCTAATTGCCTTAGAGAACTCATGTTCTGGGGAGGGGTGTTGATAAGAAACAAAGCATAAAGAATTGATTTGGGATGCTATTAATTGGATGCCAATGCCACACTAAATAAATAACCATTCTGTTTCATGCCAGCTCCTCCTACAGAGGGTACAGTGGAAGAAAATAAATGCCTGGGCAACCTTTGGGGTCAATCCCTGTGGAAGGCCTCAGAAACACATGCTATCTGGGCACGCACATTTATCAAATGGTTTACACAATTTTTTTCCTAGACTACATTACAGACATGGCACAATTACTAGATTTATTAATTCCTTGTTGCAAGAACTGGAGATTTCCCAATGTGATGGACCAATGTATATTGCATCAGCTCTAACATCTGGAGCTCTACACCCACCACCATCAAGATACTAACTGAAACACAAAAATATAACTTTCCCTTTGTCTCAGTGCCAGCTTTCTCCCTCCTTATCCACATCTTACTCTTTCTCTTCCTCTCTTAAGCACTCAACAGAGTTTTCCAAGCAAGGAAAGCAAGACAGTGTTTGATTTACAATCTAATTTTGCCTCTGCTTGTATTTCAACTTCCATCTTCACATTTTTTATTGAAACCAGGATGAGTGGCAGAGACATATAGACTATCTATTTTCCTCTCAATCTTCCAAGTCTTTGGAGAAGCACCAATCACCATTCAAGTTGTCAAGAATTCTTTCAAGATCTAGAAGTAGGGCTCAGAAGAGCACAATAGCATATGGTTCTTACATTAGACCTGGGGTCTGGGGGCCACTTCATCTTTGGTGGGACTATGAGAAGAGGCAAAGAATACAATGGTCATATGCCTTCTGGGATCACTGTCCTCTCACCGTACCTGCTCAAATAAATGCCTCTGCTATTAAGATTCTTGTTTCCTAAGATTCCTCTGTTGGCTGTAGTGCTCTGTTGTTATCTCCTACTTCCTTTTATTCTTGCTGTTCAGCTCCTGTACTTTAGTATGTTCTCCCTAAAGCACATGTCTAAAGCACAGGTCTCATTATCTTAGGTAGGCCTCTCAGTCTCAATTACACGTAGGGTTGCCTATGGAAATAGGCCAAGTTTTTAAAAAGCAAGAAAACAAGCACTGTGATATAAATGGCAATTGACACATAGCCTCAATGTCAGAGAGACAATGTCACAGTCATCATGAACTGATTCACTCATGTCCTGAATAAGGGGGCAGCCCTAGTCCTAGCCAATTTGTTACCATGTGAGAAAATGTGCCCTAAGTTGCCAGGTCTTTTGATTTTTCAAAAGAAGCCAGAAATCTGGATTTCCATGTAAACTCTTCCTATTTATGAATGTTGGCAACTAATTCACATTTTTTAAAAAGTGTAATGCAAGCCAAACAAAACCCATCTGTGAGTTTGATTAGACCCATGGGCTGAGAGAGTGCCTCCTCTGGTTTGAGTCTCTATTTCCCAATTGATATACCAGGAAATGCCAGGAAAGTTTGTCCAGAAGTTCAGGCCTTTGAAATAGCTTTTCCTCTTCATTGGACCTCTACTGAATCTTGCTTTTACTAAATACCTTTATTGCCTCACACTAAAGGTAAATAAAGTAAATAAGGAAATGTTCTTATCTATTCAATTTCAATTCACCAAATGTTTAATTGAGCATCTCTGATGACTGAGATACAATATGAGACCCCGTGAGAGATACAAAGATAGGTGTATTATTGAGAATGGATTAGGCTGCTGCAAAGATGATTTAAATTAGTGGTGGCTTAAACAAAATAGTGATTTACTTTCCACATAAAGCTCAAGAGGAAATTGTCCAGAGATGGTACGTTATCTCCACAATATTGGGAACCCACGATCTTTCTGTATTGTGACTCTCTCATCTCTAAGATGTTGACTTTGACTGCACGGCCCAAGATGGTTCACTTTCTACTCTAGACAAATAACACCAGGCTGTGCCGTAGAAACAGATTGGCTCCCAACCTGAGTGCCTTATGTGGGTCCAGCAACCCTTCTCCTCATAGCTATGTGTCTGGAACTAGTGGTCTTCAAGGCTATTGTGACAAAGCATGAGAAATGAAAAAGACACATGTCTTAACTGGCTCTTTCTGACAGTGACACAACGCATGCTTTAAGTCACATTCTGTTGGCAAGAGATAGTCCCATGATGTCTCCTTATAGGCAAAGGAATATGGTAAAGGTAGAGTACCGTATGGATAATTGGTCTTTGCCACACAGAGGTATTCATATGCTATCTAGCAGGAGGGATGAATTGGCAAAGGGGAAGGGCATGTCCAAAAAGTACATACATAACTAGTGCTCCTATTCTATTGTATAAATCTTTACCACATGGTTACTTCTAGCTGCACAGAGAGCTGAGAAATGCATTTTAATTCTGTGTAGCCATGTTTTTAGCTAAACTTAAGGTTCTATTATGATACAAAAAGGAGAAAACAGATATTAAGGGAGAACTTAAACACTTTGCTATAATGAACTTGATATGGTCTTTGCCCCCAAAAAGCTTACTAGTGGGGAAAAAATCGATGTGTCCATAAGTGATTATATTGAGGTTAACTGTGATTTGATTTAGAAGACAAAATTCTATAGGAAGCATAAATTAGTTTAGGGAAGAACTAAGCCATTGATCATAACTTTAAAAGTCCAACAAGTATAATGGGTTAGAGAAAAATGTATTCTTCAGAATACTCTGGGATTCTGGGGAAAGCCTACCAGCCCAACCACAGAAGCCCTTGGAGATGAGGAGATGGAACTGTATTTCCCATAGGGCTTCCCACAGAGAGGACTTGTCACATATTGGTAGGATATTCTATATCTTGTTTCCTTCCTTATAGTTCTAGTTTAGATTTGTGGTTCCAATGTAATTATTAATAGCACCCTCTTCCATTTTCAAAATTTTCTTATTTGAGCAATAATAAATTATTGGGTCACTTTATGGACTAGGCTTTGGGAAGAGAATATGAGTAGGGGAATGAGGGGATTATAAGAGGCTGTTTGGTGCCCAAAGTGATTTCTTCCCAAGATCTTATAGGTGTTCTTAAAGTTACTAACTTGATAAAATCACAAGTATGACTAGAATTCTTATGAAAAAGAGTGACTGGGTTAAAGTCAGCATACTAGTTGAAATGAAATCATTCCAAGATGGCAGTGGACAGAGGATCAAAATCTGGGGGACTAGGAGGCAGTAATTTTGGAAATTTGCAGAAATCTTGGGGGAAGGTACTAGGTTTCACAGCTCTGAAATTGAAAGTTCAAGTTAAGTTTAACTGATGTGCAGAGGATAAGGAGGCTCCCAGCATCATCAGCATTATATCCTACATTTTGTAGTTGGTACCATCAGAGCAGAGTCCTAAAGGACATTTAGGTGCTGAATTGGAATTCCACTTGAAGGCTGCATTTCCATGGACTATCCAAGTCTCCCCTTATCCCCTCTAATAAATCATTAACTCCCTTACAATTTTTATTTTTGTCATCATAATCATTTTAAGGGCATACCCTAGAGCTTCCCCAAATAGAATGACATGGCCCGGCGTGGTAGCTCGTGCCTGTAATCCTAGCACTCTGGGAGGCTGAGACAGGAGGATTGATTGAGCTCAGGAGTTCAAGACCAGCCTGAACAGGAGTGCGATATTAACCTACACCAAAAAGAAAAAGAAGAAAAAAAGAAAAAGAAATAAAAAAAAAAAAAAACAAGCCACCCACACCAATGCTCACTGCTAGTACTCTCTTCTCCACTCCTCATTCATACCACTTAGAAAAGTAGAAGGAAAATGCTTGGAAAAGCACTGGTTTAGGGCAGGTTTACTCATATGTCATTCAATTAAAATATGTAAACAAATAATTAACTGGCACACAAGACAGCTGGGTTGAGTTTTAATTTGGAATCATTCACATACTTTGGGAAAGTCTCTTCATTATTTGAATTTGAATTTACGTATATATAAAATGATGTTTGGAGGACCAGATCAGTTCTTCGCTGAGTGCATTCCACAAAGTACTTGTTTTATGAGATGCTGTTCTTCAAGCAGAAAAAGCTTCCATTGGGGTGCATGGTAAATCTACACCACATATTAGAACATTAAATTCCCTGAGAGAGTTAGAGTTCCTGCCCTTAGAATTCTTGTGTAATTGTGTCAAATCTGCTTTACCCCAAACAAAGGATATCTCTTCTGATATTTCACATTGACGGTGCAAAGCTGGCTCCATAATTTGGATGCTTGCTTGGATCCAAATATGTACACTCCTTTCACCCCACTTTCATCCATCTATATCTATACTGGTTTCTTTCCAGTTCTTGCTTCTCCTGGTTATTTTTAGGATAAGTTATATCCAAGAATATATTACCCAGGTGGTACTGGGGCAGCTTTTCCAAGTTCTTTCGACTTCTTCCTTCTCAAGGTTACCTCTACTCTGGGTCTTCTTCAACTTAACATTTAGAGTGTGCTTCTGCTATTTTCAACTCTATTTTCTGAACTATACCATTTCATATTAAAGTAGGATTTGTGTATTCTTGATTTTGTCATTTAGAATTTTTGTGAAGGGGTTGAACCTCTTCTGAGATTATATTTTTTTCTAATCTTTCCCCTTTTTGCTATTTAGTATTTGCTTCCAGTTCTTTTTTATTATTATTATTTTAGTATTTTCTTCTTTTTAGAGTAAACAAGGCTTCTGTTTGGTTTTGTTACCCAACTGCAGTTGACATTTTTATGTCTGTTGCTTCATTTTAGCTGTTTGGGGGAGGGTAGGTGGTGAACTTCAGAGATTGTTACATTACTTTTCCCTTCTCAACAGAGTCTCAAAATTATTTTTGAAAGAAGCCAGGTGATAAGCTCTTGTTAATTCATCTGTTCTTTTTTTATTCACACTAAAGGCTTTCCAAATAGATTTAACCACCTGCATCCAAGGGCAGAATACTCAGTAGTGGGTCTAACACCATCTTAGATACATAGACAAAAGTTTTCTCTCAAGTAAATTATATGTAATTTAATGAAAATACCCCATATGCCTACTTAAAAGATCTCCCCCTCATGTGGATCCAGGGCAGAACTTTGAAGAAAAGAAAATCTGTTTTAGAAAATATCTGTTACCCCAAGTAAGTTATTTAACTTCTGAACTTCATTTCCTCAACTGTATACTGGGCACAACACTAATATCTATTATGTTAAATGAGATACTTAGTTTGGATAATGCACAATTGCTGATTTTCAACCATCTGACCTTAAAAAAATGGCAATTTTATATTTTCAACCCTGCATCTAACATCATACATGAGCCAACACAGGCCATCAATAAACGTTGATTTTCTTAGTCTGTTCTCTACCTATTTACTCAGTGCCCCAGTAATGCCCAGCTCTTCTTTCTCTCCCTTTAGGTTCACATATTCAATCCATTCGTTTCTATCAAAGCTCAAAAATGAAAAAACTGTTCATCTGAAAAGTCATAATTCATCCACTCCATTTTTGTAGTTTTTTTTCCTGATAATAAATAATACATTTTCTGTAGAAAATTATAAAAACACAAAATATTTTTTTAAAAATACTGGTAACTCATCATGATTGGCCATGAGAAATTCATTACTAATGTTTTGGCTAAACTGCCAGATATATAAAAGAATGTAGAAATAAAGCTTCTTAATATATATGGAGAGGAAAGAGAATTTTCATTTTGGTTTTTCAAAACAGGTTTATCTTATAGCTACGATTTTGTATCTTTTTGAATTTAATATATTTTTAACATTTTAAATGTCATCAATTGGTCCTTTATAACATATTTTTATTGGTTATATGATATTCCCTCTTAAGCAGACATCAAAATTTATTTTTAAAAATCCCCTGCATATTTACGGGTGTTATTTTCTCATATAAAAAGCATCATGTTGAATATTCTAATAAATAAATGCCTGTACTTATCCACAATTCTTTCTTAAGGATAAACTATTAAAGGTGGAAATTGTTGGCCAAATTTTACCCATATTTTAATAGTTTTGACAATTTACCAAATTGTTCTGCAGAAAGATTGTACCAAGTTACAAACCCAAGGGCAGTTCATACAATTGTTTATTACCCTATACCAGCAGTTCTCAGACATTCTAATGTCAGATTCTGATAAACTCTCAGAAATTATTGAGGTCCCCAGAGAGCTTTGGTAATGCAGCTATTATGCATACATTAATATTTATCATATTAGAAATTAAAGCTCAGAATATTGTAAATGTCTATACAGTGATTTAAAAATAACAATAATAAACACTATATATTAATAAAAATAACATTAAGAAAAATATATAACTAACCCTATATATTTATACTGAAAGGAGTAGCATTTTTTTTTCATTTTGCAAATCTCATTCATATCTGAGTAAACAGAAGAGAACTGGATTCTCATATCTACTTCTGCAATTCAATCTGATTTTGGTTGCAATACATGAAGTCTTGACTCTCAGAGACAAGTAGTTGGAAAAGAGAGAAGTATTTTAATGGGCTTTTCATATATACTGTAGATATTCTTTGATACAACCCAGAAGTCAACAAGTAGTAGTTTCTCAAAGCTTAGTTGCAATATGGAATCTGAAGTGAATGTTTTGTACTCTATTGCATTAAAAGCTATTCTTGTATTGTGCATTTAAATGTATCTTTTATACACTCATGATTATGTAATATCGTGTCATTTGAAAAATATTGTTTTCCAGAGTTACACAAATATTACAATCTTTAACACGTCATTATATAATATAAAACATTACATTTATTAATGCCACTTTTAATCTCATCAGAAGTATTGTGGAGCTGTCAAGGCACAATCTCTTGAAAGCTTTAATTTCATCATTGGCTGAAAATACTGTCAGTTGTTTTCCTTGAAGTCACAGGCTCCCTTCACTAATTTGCAAGAAAACGTCTGCCATAGCTCCAACTTTGAATACCCATAGTTTGTCTGTCTGTTATTCTTTCAGTAAAAAATGGTAGCCCTCAAACAAAAGGGGCTCATTCAGCTGGCATCTCAAACAGTCACACAAGTGCTTTTCCAGGAGACAATTGTCATACTTCAGTATGGAGTAGCAGTGCTCCAAACATTCTTCCCATTTCATCACACAAAATATTAAAAAGACTTGTACTTAAGGGTTGAGATTTAATACAATTGATATTTTTTACTACTTCACCAAGGACTTTCTTAAATAAAACTAGCTTTTCCTCCTTGCATGTAAATAGTAGTGAAGAAAACAATTACTACTAGCATTGTTTGTTTTCATGGTCTTAATTTTTGCTAAGGCACCATTGCTTTTGCACTATCAATACAAGTGTCAACACAGTTAAAAGGCAGAGAGCATCTTAGTATTACCATGAAAATAGTTTTGACCTCATGGCCCCCTGAAAAGGAAAGAGTGGCTCTTGTTATTCTATTACTATTATTATTACAAATACTGTAAGTATCCTTCCCATCCTCCCTTCAATGAATGGGAGCAGGGATAAATGAAAAGAGCTATTTTTCTCCTCCCCTTCAATGATATTTACTATTTAATTCCACTTACTAATACTCAAAAACTAAAACCAAACTTCTCAACTGACAGCACAATGACACAACAAAGGCACAGGTTCTTGAATTTGAGGAGAAGCAGGAGAGATGGTAAATACACATTTACTTTTAAAATACATATATATTATTTATGTGTTTATAGTACAAATTAGTTTGGTAAAGAACATCTCATGCCTGTTTTATTTCCATATTCCTCAGACTGACAATGGGATGCCTATCAATTAATTCATTTAGAGAGCCATACACCACAAGAAATAAATTATTTGTCCTCTGGAGCTTGTCACAAGGGGATTTTTAAAAAACCATTAAACAGAAAGACAACTGTTCATCTTAGAAAGATAAAAGGCCATTTCCTCCTCCTCAGCTGATAGCTTCTTAGTAATAGTGATATCTACTATATATGGTGTTTTACATAGTAAAAAGCATATTCACATACAAATTACTTAGCCTTTTTGAACCTCACTTTTCTTATATGTGGAATTGGATTAATAGCACACTTTGCATTTTAGAAGATAACTCATATGAAACGCTTAGCATTTTGCTTGGTACCTAATAAGATCTCAGCAACTGGTCATGGAGGTGGTAATGATACTAGTAATAAAAATAGTAGTAATAGTAGTGACCGCAGGGGTTGTTGTTTTAGAAATTAATAACTGAGGTCCAGCAAAGTTAAAGAACTCTTTCATGAACACCCGGAAGGCAAGGGATGGAGCCGGTCTTCAGAAGCAGGCCATTTTCACTCTGTACCCCAAATTCTTCCCTCTATACCACTGTTGCACTTCTAGGGCTCTCAGAAAATGCTCTCAGCTTTTTTTGTTGGGTTGATCTCCTACCACCTGAGAGTGGGCTTCTCTCAAACCAACTATATTCCAAAGTATTTCCAAATTGCCCATTCCAATATATTAGTTGGGTATCTCAAGAGCCCTCACAGAAATGGTACCTTTACATGTAAGTAGAAGATAGTGAAGTGTTTATAGCAAGTATTTTGGAGTAAGCAAATGTGAATCAGACTCCAGCTTTCCAGTTCTCATATACATGACTTTGGGAAAGTGAGATGGTCTCTAACACTCTATTTCTTTATTTGTAAAAATATGGGGTACTAATACTTGCTTCATGCAATTGTGAAGATTAGCATCTGGAAACAGCTTAGCACGGTGCCAGGCACAATGTAAATGGTCAATAAATGGCTATTTGATGATTAACTATTACAGAAATGTTTTCTCCTCTGAGTCCCAATTTCTAATCTCCTAGACTAAATAGCTTCACTGTTTTCCTCCCAGTTCAGTTCCCAGACACATCACAGAATTATAAGAATATTAAAAACTCAGGCCTAGACCTACACAGAATTTTCCGTAACTCTCTTTTTGCTTTGAGCTCCTAAAGCTATTTCATAGAAAAATGACCTTATTTTTAAATAGAGGGGGCAATTGAAAATCAGTGAACGGACCTACCCCCTAATGATTTTTTTCTCAGACATAATTATTATAATTAGCATTATAAAGTGCTAATTATCTTTGGACACAGAGGACCTGCACACCAGAGACAGAGGTCCGCATTAAGTAAAGTGGATTTCACTTTCTTCAGTTGCCAGATTTCTCTTTTTTCCTCTTTGTAATGATGCAAAGATACTTTGTCCACCAAGCCTCATTTAAAAACTTTTTCCAGTTAATGAAACTATTTATTGGCCATAGACATCCAGGCTCCGTATTGAGCTTATGTGTCAGTAAAGGAATTTTTTTCTTTGCATATTTTCATCACTTTTTGAGAGATGACTATTCTGTAGTTCTAGGCACCACCTAGAACCTGACCAGAGTGAGAAACTGTAAAGATCATGAATTTGTTGTCTCAATGGAAGATCATTTCTAGTAATAAATGGATACATTTCCATCTTCCTCTGAGTCCTGAAAACTTTAGTGGGGTGATTGTCAAATTCATTAAGTATATAGGAAAGAAACTCAGTATGTGGCACATAGAATTTCAACTTGAATGACATTTATGGAGCCTCTATCCTAACCACTGAATTTTGCAAAGAAGAAATTGAGGCACAGAACTGCTTGATAAGAGAACCAGAATTTAAACCCAGAGCTCCTAATGTTCTAAAAATAATTTTTATCACACTGCATTGGGCTCTAAGTCAGAGGGTTTCTTATTAAGTAACATCAGAGTCATGTATTAAAATGTAGATAAAATTTAAGCCAGAGAATGAGGCGTTGGTGTAAGGTTATAGAAAGTGTGATTCTGGGCTCCCTCTTCTCATCTGTTGTCAGCAACAGAATAATTATTAAGGTTACTTAGTCCTCACCAGCATTAACGCAGAGACATAGGATACTGCAGAAAGAACAGTTTATTAGCAACGCATAGCTGTAAAGAGCCGTGCTCACATTATTGCAATCCCCCCATCCAACCTAGGGACCTGTGTCCAGCTCTAGCTCACAGATACCCTGTTATTCACTTGTCAGGAGAAGCCTCATTGTCAGAGAGCTCTATTCAGTTGGAAGTTCTCTTCTCTGTTAGGTCAAAATCTACTTCCTCTAACTGTCCATTCTGTATGTTGAAGTAGAAATATGTTTCACTTAAAAAAAATTCTTCCAGTGATTTTAAAATACTAATATGACCCCTTAAGTTTTCTCTAAATCAGTGTTTCTCGAATGTCAGCTATATCAGAATCCCCTGGGGGTCTTGCTAAAATACAGATTGCTGGTCCCCACTCCCAGTTTCTGATTCAATAAGTATGGGGTGGTACCTTAGAATTTGCATTTCTAACACATTCCCAGGTGACGCTGATGAAGCTGGTCTGAGAGTCACACTTTGAGATCCACAGCTCTAAGCTAGTCAGTCCTCTCCACTACACTTTACAAAACATGCTTTCCTAATCTGGTGCCATTCCATTTGTCCTTTTTTGGAGTGCTTTAGAAATTTAGCTGTTATTTTTTAATAGTTTTTATGTTAGTTCAAAGTTTCCTTAGTGGACATATAAGACTTTTCTATTTGAGGGGAAAAATATGTTTTTCTTTAAAATAAAAGTATAATTAGCAATATAAAGCAAGATGAACTAGAAAGAATCTTTCTCATTATTATATTTTCATAACCTATACACAAATTATTTGAACTAGAATACCTTTGCTAAGTGAATCATTTCTATTTCTGTCACTTAACAGCAAATACTATGGCGACTGGGAAAAATAAGCATTTTGAGTGTTAACTTTTTTTTTCACGTTCTGGAGTTTATGGCAATATGAGAAAGCCTAAATTTGTGCAGAAGACCTGAGTTTTGGAATCCAGGGACTCAGATTTCAGGGAGACTGTGATGTGTTTTTACTGTGTGTCTTTACACAACTTTTCATTTTCCTCAGTTTTACATGGCAATAATAGTAATGGCTGTCCTTTGCATTCCACGCAGAAGTGAGAAACAAACACAATAGCACTCGTATATCTACAAAGGCTTTCCAAATTTTGCCATTCTTCCTAATGTTTATGCACATGCTGCTTTGATTTTTTTCATCTGGAATTCTACTTTATGAGAAGAAAAAAAAAGTAAGAATTCATGTTCTTATAAGTGTCTTCAGGCATAAGGCCTCCAGTGACCAAGTATGCTGCCTATATCACGTCTCCTCACACAAGTGAACTTCCAGTTAAACCGAGTCATAGGTTGTGTGCTGTCTCCAGGGAATGCCGCATATATAGTCCTTGATCATATGCAGTCTGTGCCTCTTGGATCTTCTCATTAGACAATTGTGGTAAAGAGACCTCAAGTTCCCCTTGCATGTCACAGACAGTGTCTGTAATTCCACCCAAGTTTTAAATGTATACCCTTTGTTAAGAAAGAATGAGAGTGATTTGATTCTTTCTCCATGGCTGGGGTGGGGCAGGGGAAACGCTCTAGGCATGTGACTTATAGGTGAAGTAAGTTCCAATTCAATGAATCACATAATGAGTGAGATGTGCAGCGTTTGGGGGATGGTCATGCTTGAGGCTCTGCCTCGAGGGGGGAGGGGGGCATGGGCAATATACATAACCGTAATATTTGTACCCCCATAATATGCTGAAATAAAAAAAAAAAGAAGCCAAAAAAAAAAAATAAATCACAGGACAAGTTTTGATGGCCAAGTTTTGGACCATAGGACTGAGGCTGTTTTTCACCACTACATATAGACGTTTACAAACCATGGAAGAAAAAACAAAAAAAATTGAGGAGAAAATCAGTTAAGTCAACTGAAGTATCCCTTCATGAGTGTGGGGTACAGATTTACATACCAAATCTCTAAGTAACGGATCTGGAAAAGGTCTACCACTTATTTTGGGACAACTCTTTTTTATTCTGTATAACCACTTTTTCACTAAAATGATACTAAAAAAGTACACTATGAGAAGTGATATTTTGACATTACTGTTTTAGGCAAAGATATACTCACCAATTTACTCCACAAGAGTTTCTAATCAGAGAATATCACATGGATCTATTTGAATAGCTCCCATGCTTGGCTGAGCCCAAAATAATTTACTGTGCATATGTACACCAAGTGAGAAGGTTGAGGAGGTGTCACTTGTACATCTCTTTATTCTGATGTGTGTGTGTGTGTGTGTGTGTGCATGTGCTATTTTCACGTGTTTTGAAAGGTTCTCTTGCTTAGCCTTTATTTTGCCTTTAAAGATTTTTTTCTGTGCTCTAACTCTATTTTTAAGTCTAGTTTGAGTTCAAGAAATCCATAAATTCACAAAAGATTAAAAACAATTTGAGAATAACATGACGCAGAAAGAAAAATGCATTTTCCAAAAAATAACTCCCTTGCAGCCTTTCTCCACCACCTACCACATTCTATTAAGTTTTTTCTTCCTTCTATATTAAGTGCCAGAAGCTTTCAATTCATTACATTTCAGTAACCTTCAAGTTATTCTCTGTTGCCGATATAAGCTTACTTTCATTGTTCAACTGATATTTTTAATTGTTATATTTTGATATATATTGATAATTGACATATATATAATTCATTGGATATATTTTGGGTATAATGGATTGGAAAAGAACATGTCATATTTTTTCTATTAAAAAAACCCTTTTTTCATTTAAAAACTTTTCCCTTAGGGATAGAGTTTTCATGAATAAATGAAAGTCATTAAACGAGGTATATTGTATATATTTTTAAATTCACAGCAAAAAGTAGCAGCAATTTACCCAGGCAGAGGGTGGAAGTTTGGGCTTCAGTTGCCTGGTTCTTGAGAAGAATTCTTTGGTTCTTTCTTTATCCTTCGATTCTTTTTGGAGTCCCTCCTCCTCTTCCAGTCTTCAGGTCAGATACTTGACACCTGAATGATGCTCAGCTCTTTCCAAGATGGGCTGACTAGATAAGCAGCTGTCTCACACAGACTGTCTTTAAATGTATTTTCAGCATGTCTTCAGACAGTTATTTTTCCTCTGTTCAATTTTGTTCATCTTCTTACTTAACTTTTCAAGTGCTACTATTTCCTTTTTAAATGTACTATTGAGAAGTGCAAACATTATTGGAAAAAAGAGTCTTACTAGCATAATTGTGCATTATCTTCCTTTTATATTGCAGATGGAAAACATTCAATCTAGGGGGAATAGAAATCTGCTCAATCAGATATTGATAGCACAATTTCCTTTAAAAATACTTACCTGTGGAGAAGAAAAATACTGATTTTTTTTTTTAAGGCAGCAACTTTCCATCATTTTTTTAAAAAAGTCAAATGGCATAGGGAATTAAAACTCTGTCTTCTGAGAGTCAGACTTCTGCGGATAATGCTCCTGCCTTTCTGCAATTTGATATTTTAGTCAGGGAATGGGTGGGTAGGAGGGAGGGGGTACTCCTGTCAGGCTGTATGTCATAATTCAGAGCTTAAGAATTATTTGGAAAGGAACACAGTGCTCTATCCCATGGCTTAGATGAAGTTTTAGTCACCATAATTACTTACAAAAAAATTTAACAGCTTTATTAAAGGATAATTGAGAAACAATAAAGTGCACATATTTAAAATGTAGAATTTAATATCTTTGACCTGTGTATAAACCCATGAAACTATCACCAAAAGCAAGATAATGAACATATCCATCATCCCCAATAGTCTCTTCACCCTCAATCCTGATCTCAGACAACCACTTATCCACTTCCCATCCCTACAGGTTAGTTTGCATTTTTTAGTGTTATATATAGGTGGAATTATACACTGTGTATACTTTTTTGGTCTGGCTTCTTTCATTCTGTATGTTATTTTTAGATTCATCCAGGTTGTTGCATGTATGAATAGTTCATTCCTCTTTATTGCTGATTAGTCTTTGTTTAGATATATGCTTTCAATCATTTTGGGTAAATTGGATTGGAATGATTGAACTGTATGGTAGGCGTGTATTTAATTTTTAAAGAAATTGCCAAACTACTTTTCAAAGTGGTTATATCTGAAAAAACCAACAAAATACTAGACAAAATACTTGAAACAGTGGATTTTAAGACAGTGAACAAGGTAGGAGGATAAATTTGGTCCCTGTTACTCTATTTTGGCCAGAAGCAGAACAATAATTACTTTTTATTTATAAAACAATTAAAGATTTCAGTATTTTTTTCAAAGAAGGTCATAAGACCTAATTGCAGAAATACACAGGTGTTAGTCAAACTGGAGTTTCACTTCACTGTCATATTCTCAGTGCTTCATATGGAGATCCAAATTTTCATATAATTGAAAATCTTTGAAATTTGATTTTCCTAGTATTAATGATAATCTGCAACATTTATCAATTAAAAAAGAAAATTTTTTTCTTTTGTGTAATAATTTGCAATGTGAAGGTATTTTAATAAACTAATACTTCAATTTCCTGAGTCTGTCTTTCAAACTGGAATTCTTAGAGAAGTCTTTGAAAAATGTTGAAGAGTTTGTATTTGGTCAAGAAAATACTTGCATTCAGGACAGTTCTCTGAGCACACACCAAATTACCTGGAATATGTGCCTGATCAATACCTTAGGACTCTGATTTTATAGCTTTGTGATTTATGGCAAGCTATTTAGCTTTTCTAAGCCTCAGTTTTCTGACCCGTAAATTGGAGATAATGATGACAATATTTACCTCCCATGGTTGTTAAATGAATTAATGAGAGAACCTGCATCAAATACTCAGCATAGTGCCTAGCTTACAGTAAATCCTCAATAAGTGTTAGCTATTATAATAATTATGACTGTGAAAAAGATAATATAAGGAAACAAAGAATATAGTAAAAATGAGTTTAGAAAGGGAAAGTGATAGGACACTAAATGCATATTTGATGATTTTCTTTCAAATTTTGAGTAGGTTTTTGTTAATTGTATAAGCCTAAATTTGAATAGGGTCCACATAATTGGGGCATTCTTTTGGCAGTAAGGTGAAATGACAAGCCTTTTGTGTTCTACCACACAGAGGCCTGCAAAAATCATGATCAGGAAACTGAATGGCTGTATGAATTGTTTTTTGACTTTGTGGAAAGTAGAGTCCACCCACAGTCCAGAAATAGATTATTGGGAGATAGTTGGTGACTATCTAGCTTTGTGGGACTTTGTCATATTTTAAAATTAGGTAATTTTCAAATCAATTATATTCTAGAAAGTCTCCCTTCTCTATAAGATTATTGTTCTTGCAAAAAGTAAGGTGTTTCTTAGCCATGAAAATAAGCAAGAGTAATTTTGAGAGCTTAGAAGTTAAAATGAAACAAGATTTAGGGAGCTGGACTTATCAGCTTTAGAGGGTTTTAGGAAAAAGTGGCTAGTTTAAAAGACCTTTGACAAGAAATGACTAAGTATTGGCTGGAGAAATAGCTGTCACTTAGTCTGTCGTCTCTCAAAGTGGAAGCTCATACACATGTTCCCTATGAGCAATAAGGACCTTCATAAAGATGCATGCTGTATTGTACTTACTTCTTTTGGGTTCTTCATGGTATTGACTCCCCAGACTCCCTCCCTAACCTTTCTCACTCCCACCCAAAATCCCACACCCAAGTATTTTATTTAATTTCAGGGCATCCATATTCTTTCAGATAAGATTTCTCTTTTTTGACTAGTCCTAGAATTATTTATCTAGCCTAAACTCCACGCACCCTTCAGGTTCAATCTTTTCTCTATAATGGTGGTTATCACTAAGTGAGAATGCAACTGCCAATGATAGAATCAGCTCTGTCTACCCAAATATCTGTCTCAATATTCCTAAAATCATTGTTGTTCAAGGCTTGACATATTGTCTTCATTAGCCCAGCCATGTGTCCATCAAAAATGGCATCAAAGAGCTGACTATTTTCCACGCTGTTTTGAAAGTCTAATTTGAATGTTAACTAGCCCAGCAGCAATACAATTCAGTTTGTTAACAGCAACCTCCGGATTCAGAGACTGTTCAAATGACCATTATCTGGGAAAACAAGACAGAGAGAAAAGCTGCTTCTTGTTATGATGCTTAATTTACAAATTAAAAGCTCTTCAAATCCTCATTTCAAAACTGGTCCTATTTGGGGCAGTGGTGATGGGTAATAAACATTATTCTAAATAATAAGATTGTTTAAAAATGTAGAATGGCAAAATAATTATACTTAAATTGATAACTATTTTTAATTTCTTAAAACTTTCACAACTATGATGTGATCAAAATTGTTGGGGCATTCATAGCCTATAAGTAAACATGTTGAATAATATAATATGCACTTAAACTACAAGTTTTCTTTAACTATCACTGCCTCAAATTTACGTCAAGTCCATCTTTCGAGATTATGAAAATTTTTACACATTTACGCCTTTAAACATGTAGAGAAGTAGATGTATTTGAGATTGGCGTTAACTTTTTTCAAGAAAAATGTATACATCATGTTGTAAGAGCATATACAATGTCAAAGATTTGAGAAAAAATAAGATTTTAAATGATTTCTTAAGAAGCCAAGATAATACCCTAGACTTAGAGTACTTCCAATTGACTAGTTCCAAGAATTTCATGAATGACACTGTTATATTTAGTCATTACTTATTCATTCATTCAAAACACATATATTGGTCAGGAGTAGTGGATCACTCCTGTAATCCCAGAGCTTTTGGGAGGCCAAGGGAGGAGGATCACTTGAGGATAGGAGTTCAAGTCCAGCCTGAACAACATAGGGAGATTCCGTCTCTACGAAAAACTGGAGCCCGTTCTTCTAAGTGAAGTATCACAAGAATGGAAAAACAAACACCACATGTACTAACCATTAAATTGCTACTAATCTATCAACACTGATGTGCACATATGGAAGTGACATTGATAGGGTGTCGGGCAGGTGGGAGAGGGGAGGAGGGTATGGGCAAATTTACACCTAATGGATGCGGTGCACACTGGCGGAGGGACAGTCATGCTTGTAGCTGTGACTCCAATGGTGCAAAGGCAATTTATGTAACCAAAGCATTTATACCCCTGCATTACTCTGAAATAAAAATAAGGAAATAAATAAAACCATTGAATTGTATATCTTTAAAAAAAACCTTAAAAAATTAGCTGGGCATGGTGGCACACACCGGTAGTTATAGCTATTTGGGAAGCTGAAGTGGAAGGATCTATTGAACCTGGGAATTCAAGGTTGCAGTAAGCTGTTATCACACCACTGCACCCTAGACTGGGTCACAGAGTGAGACGCTGTCTCTAAAACAAACAAACAAACAAATATATTGAGTGGCTACTATATGCTAGACACTCTGCTCTGTGCTTGATATAATGAAAACATCATAAGACTGGGAGCCAAAAGTATGTGAATCTAGTCTTGATTCTGCCACTAAAGAATTGTATAATACGATCTTGAGCAAGCCCCGTAGCTCTTGTGGTTTCCTTAGTGACTTGTAAAATTTATGTATGATGATTCTTGCCTTGCTGGTCTACAGAAACTCAGAATTATTATCATATGAAAAGAGTTCACTTGTTAGACCAGTGTTTTTTAAATTTCAGAAACTGACACATTAATTTGTGTGGCAGACAGGTCCCCATGTCCCGGTATTCACTCCTTGCATAATTGCTTCTATTTGAGTGTGCACTAGACCTGCGATGTGCTTATAACCAATAGAATGTGGTAATGTAACAGGGCATATGTGATTAGATGTACACGATCACATTCCATGAGATGTTAGTGCCTGTTTTATAAGAAGAGACTCCCTCTCGTTGGCTTTACAGAAGCAAGCTGCCATGTTGTAAGATTCCCTACGAAAAGGGTCACATGGCAAGATACTAAGGGAAGTCTCCAGCTAACAGCCCACAAGAAACTGGGCACTCAGTCCAGCAGCCTGCAAGGAATTGAATGGTGCCAAAACTGAGTGAGCAAGGACATGAGTCCTTTCTCAGCTGAGTCTCAGATGAACCACCGACCTGGCTGATACCTTGATAGCAACCTTGTAGCGGAAGGACACAGCTAAGCCAAACATGGACTCCTGATGTACAGAAACTGTGAGAAAATGAGTGTTGTTTTAAGTTTCTAAGTTTGTGGCAATGTTGTTGCACAGCAATAGATAATTAATATAATGTGTTATAAAAATAAATTTCATAAGTGGCAATTTGCAATTTAAAGAATGAAATAGAATAGAGCAGACGAACCCAAACAGAAGGAAGTAAATGTAAGCAGATTTCATTAAAATTTTACTCCAATTATATTGCATATATCTGTCTATATTGGGTCATAGTATAAATGCATTTCATGATGTGGGTCCTAGTAAAAAAAAAAAATTTTTAAAGTCTACACAAGACCCCTTGAAGTTTAAAGGTATACATTCTCATGTACCTGTGAAATTTTACAGGGCCTACGAGTCTTTTAGCAGAAGTTTAGAAGCAGCCTGTGAGAAAGTAAGATACAAATGCTCCTCAACTTATGATGGAATTATGTCCCCAAAACCCATCATAAATTGAAAATATTATAAGCTAAAAATGCATTGAATACACCTAATCTACCAAATATCATTCCTTAGCCTGGCCTACCTGGAACATGCTCAGAGCACTTACATTAGACTATAGTTGGGCAAAATCCCCTAACACAAAGCCTGTTTTATAATAAAGTGTTGAAAATCTCATGTAATTTAATAAATACTGTACATTATGTTGGAATTGCAATGGTTTCTTGCCATCATAAAGTTTAAAAATCTTAAGTCAAGCCATCATCATTAAGGGAAAGTCTGTATTGAAGACCAAGAACATTTCTTATCATATTTAGGAGATTTTAGATTATGGAGGAGAATTAGTAAGATTATATCGGGGGTATATTATAGAATTATTTAATGTTCAGTAATCAATTTATGAACGTAGAGACATAGAGCTGAACAAGACTTTCAGTTTTAATTTAGACATTTTTTTCCAAATGTGGCAAACATTTCACTGGTGATATTGAATTATTTGAATTTGTACAGAGACAATTTAACTTTTTAAAATTTATGCATTTATCTCAATGAATATTCAAAAAACATCTGCATTCTTTTTGGCAGCACATTACACACTCTTTTGGTGGTACATGGATAAGGCAAATAACAGGAAGGTGATTTGCAAATGTCTGAAGTCTGAAAGTCAGGAAACTCTGTTGCAGATCAAACTTTGGTTTAACAAATAGAGAAATGATCACTTCTCAGGCTTTTGGGTAAGATCAAGTGTAGTATCTGTTCTTATCAGTTTAATATCTGATATGGTTTCTATTTGAGGATACAATATTAAATAGATTTTTGGAACCAGGAGATGGAACAGTAACTTGCTCCATCTAGTCCACATACGGTCCAAAATAATTTTTAAAGACACAAAGAAACAAAATCTCAGAGAGGTTAAGAGGGCTTATTTTGTTCAGTGTTACTCATGGGATCAAACACTTTGAAGAAAAGGAATGAGCTACTGTCTAAGTTTAGGTAAATTGTAGACTCTCTTGAATTAAATAATTCATACTGTAGGAAATGCGTATGTGCTTGTGATATAGGTTAAGTGTCTGGGGGGCTGCGTATGTGTATGTGTGTACCTGCATGCACATGTTGTGTTTTCAGGTGTTTTCTTGTAACAGACATTGTGCTAGACATGGAAAACAAGACAGCTAAGGCATATTTCCTGTCTTTTTGGAATTCACAGATTAATAGATGATCATATTTAGTCATCTACTCAATAATCAATAAATTGTTGAAATTACTGATTATTAAAAGTCACTGTTGAGGATCATGAGGAAAGTGCAAAAGGACATCGGTTTTCAAATCAGAAGATGTGGGTTCGGACTCTAACTCCACTATCTGCTGGTTCTATGATCTTGGACAATTAAACCCCTATGAGCTTTATTTTCTTCATCTATATAATAGAGATCTGAATCCTTTCCTCATTGGACTGTGTATGAGTCAGGGTTCTCCAGAGAAACAGAACCAATAGGAAGTGTGATGTGTGTGTGTGCGTGTGAGTGTGTGTGTATGTGTGTAAAGAGATTTATTTTACAGAATGGGCTCATGTGATTATGGAGGCTGGTGAGTTCGAAGTCCAAAATCTCCAGAGTGGGCTGCCAGGCTGGGACCCCAGGGAAAAGTTGGCACTGCCATTCAGGTTTGAAGGCAGTCTGCTGCAGAATTCCCTCTTGCTTGAGGGAGGTCAGTTTTTAGTTTGATTGAGGTCTTCAACTGATTGGATGAGGCCCACCAAAATTATGAAGGACAATCTGCTTTCCTCAAAGTCCACTGATTTAAACATCAATCTTATTCAAAAGCACCCTAGCAGAAATATTCAGAATAATAATGTTTGACCACATATTTGGGCACTGTGGCCTGGTCAAATTGACACATATAATTAAACATCACAAGCTCACCTCTTGTTAACTTGGCATCCATATCCATCTCCTAAAACCATAATTAAACTCCAAATAATGACAATAACAAGGTCATACTTCCACCTAACATGATACAACTATCCTGCACATAACTGAAAATGCACTAACCCTTTCTTTAGAAGAGGATGTAAAGTCTTTGAATGATGTCCACTCTTCTCTTTGACATCCTATAACTTAAATACTATGATACAAAGTCAATACATATTATGTTACATTACGGAGATAAGAGAGGGAAGAAAACAAAGATATTATATATGTGTATATGGTATATATTATATATATACATATATATAAATTGTTATGAGGATTAAATGAAATAAAATATACATAGCACCTAGGATTTTCTAGCATATGGCATGTTGTTACCAAATGCTGTTTCTTCATAGTGTACTCTAATTTAGGATCAATCTCTGGCTACATAGTGTCATACATTAACCATGATAAGAATTAGCCTTTGTACAAGTGTGGGCATAAGAATTCGCATGAGGTATGTGCTTATAAATTCTGGTAAATAATAGAATACATGGGCAGTAATTATGTGCTATTTATTTTTATATAAAATATCATTCTGCTGAATTTCTTGCATTTTAGACCATGTAAGCACAATTGTGAAATACTTGGCAGAATAAATCTGGAGCTTTTATATTTTTAAGAATCTGAAACTAATTCTTAAAATTCTACATGCAGATAATGAAATAGATCCAAAAGATTCATTCGAGAATTAGGTAGCTATATACCTGTTTGAATTATTTGCCTCAAAATTATAATAATGATTAATGCGTGAATACACACACACACACACACATACACCATACACAAGCATTAAATAACTGGCTTTTAAATTTGCAACTGATTCCAGAGAATTTCTGTAATTCTTTCAAATGTTCAATCTAACTATATATCCACAATTTAATTGAAAACCCTGCCAGCATTATGTGTGTTGCCCCTGCTATGTCCTAGCTAATCTAAAAACTAAAGTAAAATATTGGATCTTGAGCATTTAATCCAGTTATAAAGAGCTCTACATCCACATACCCTGCATTTATAGTCTGTTTTCCACTTATAAAATGTCTTTTCCTCATTAAGGCAAGAAATACATGCCTATGCTAAAATGCTAAAATTCTATTTCTTTTTTTTATTATTTTATCTTAACAGATTTAGAGGGTACAAGCGGAGTTTTGTTACATGGATATATTGCATAGTGGTGAATTCTGGACTTTTAGTGTACATATCATCTTAATAATGAACACTGTACCCAACAGATAAATTTTAATCCCTTACTCCCCCTTTCTTTTTCTCCCTTTTGAGTCTCCAATTTCTATTATTCTACTCTGTATGACCATGCATACCCATAGATGAGCTCACAGTTATAAGTGAGAACATGTGGTATTTTATTTTTTGTTCTTGAGTTACTTCACTTAGGATAAAGGCCTCCAGTTCCATCCAATTTGATGCAAAAGACATTATTTCACTCTTTTTTTAATGGCTGAGTAGTATTCCATGGTATATATATATATATATATCACATTTTCTTTATTTAATCATCTGTTAATGGGCCTTAGGTTGATTCCATATCTTTGCTATTGTGAATAGTGCTGCAATAAACATATTAGTGCATATGTCTTTTTGATATAATGCCTTCTTTTCCTCTGGGTTGATACCCAGTAGTGGGATTGCTGGATTGAATGGTAGATCCACTTTTAGTTTTTTGAGAAATATCCATACTGTTTTCCATAGAGGTTGTACTAACTTACATTCCCACCAACAGTGTATAAGCATTCCCTTTTCACTACATCTGCACCAACATCTATTGTTTTTTGACTTTTTAATAATGGCCGTTCTGACTGGAGTAAGATAGTATCTCATTGTGGTTTTAATTTACATTTCTCTGATGAGTGGTGATGTTGAACACTCAAATTCTATTTCTTCTTTCATAACAGTCTTCCGAGTCCTACTGTATGAGTATAATATATAGCAAATATTTTTCTATTAAAGTTCTTCACTTTTAGAATGATATTTTTAAAGCTCTGCAAACCTCTCATGCTCTTTAAGAAATATTTCTTCACCTATAAATGCTTGATTTATTATTTTTTATTTTTTTACTTTGTTTTAGTATTTTATTGGGTATTATTACTTTGTTACAATTGTTTGAGATTTTTTAAAGCAAAGTATTACAGCAAAGTTACCAAAGTGTTTACTTTGGTAACCTAAACAGACAACAACTAAGATAATTTAAAATACTTTTTAAAAAAATTACTTATAGCATGTTAATATAATTTTTTTCATTTCAAAGTAATACGGGGTACAACAATGAACACTATCTGGGTGACAAGAACACTTATAACCCTAACTAAATGCGTAATTTATTATTTGATACCATAAACATTTAAAAATATTTATTCTAACTGGTTTATTTTATCTTTCTCTAGCACCTTCACCCTCTCTTCGTATGCACAAATAAGATGAGGGGCCAAACGTCTCACTCACACACCTGCACTGAAGTCTATGGAGACTCTTGCATACCAAGAAGACTAGTTCACATTACATCTTTCTCTCCATCCAAAATTGTAATAATCAGAATGGTTAATGATTGGGAATTTCAATTCTACTTTCTTATTTCTAATCATTACGCTATGATCAGAGAGATAAATAAACTTTCAGCACTGTGTGGAGAATTTTTTTTTTTAATTTACCCAATCAAGTTATTCTGAATCCAATCTTCCCATGCCTTGCAAAATCAGCAGTATCTAGTTGTTTTCACAATTTCCTGATTAGATATGTCAATAGATTTTCCACTGCTCATTCTTTTATTTATCCAGAGCATTAATGAACTTCTCTACCTCCTGTGGATCCATAAATATTTCTATTTTATTATCAAAAACAACCCTTAATTAGGCTAAAAATAGGATTGTAGGTCTGCCCCACCTAAGTAGTAGATTAACTTTTTTTTGGCTTCAAAGTCACAATTTATTTATTCATTCATTCACTGTTATTTATTGCATGACTACCACATGCCAGACATTTTTCCTGGCGCTCAAGATTAAATGAAAAAAAAAAAGGCAAACAAGGTTGCTGCTCTCCTGATTCTTAGATTCAGTAAGAATGATAGCTAATAAACAAGTAAACAAATAAAGCAGAAACTTATGATGATAGGTTCTAGAGGAATACAGAATGGGATATTCTGGGACATGATGACCAGGTTGGGGAGAGGTGGGATGTGTGGCCAAGGAAGAGCAACCAAGGAAGTCCTCTTTGAAGAGCTAACATCCGAATCAATGCCGGAATACTGAGAAGGAGCCCACCAGGCAAAGATCCAGGGGAGAAATTTTCAGGCAGGGGGAACAGCAGACGCAAAGTCTCGGAGGCAAAAACAAACTTGATATGCTTGAGGACAATAAAGGAGACATGTATTGTTGGAACTAAGTAAACACGTAGCTGCAACTACAATGAGGTTGATAATTTTTCAACTACCTGTCTTCAATAACGACGGTTAAAATGTACTGAGCCCTCCCTCAGTCTGTGCCAAGCATCTAGTACATTCATTCATTATCTCAGTTCTCAAAACAACCACATGAAGAAGCTAACTTTTATTATTTGTATTTTATAGTGGACAAAATAGAGGGTCAGAGAAGTGAGTGAGTTGCTGAAAGATATTCAACTAGTAAGTATTAATAGAACAATGCAAACTGAACCAAGCCCAAGTCCTTAGCTAGTAAGTTACACTGCTGGCCCAACATCTTTTCTACTGATTACTTAAACTATTTTTACTTTGTTTTATGGATTACCTTTACGACCAGAATTTAGCCACTTTTGTTCCAGGACTACCATATACAGTGCCTTCGGTACCTGTACTATACCTTATTTACCAGACAGGAGGTAATGGTGTGCTAGTAACTGCTTAGCAAGTAACCCCCAATCCACCCCCGTCTTTTCCCAAGAAAGCTCTGATTTATGGCATTTGTTGATTTCTGTGGTGTAAATTCTCCCACAGTGGCTTATTTAATGCTAACTAGTCATCTACCAGACGTGCGACTGAGAAGAATTGTGCCCATTCAGTTCTTGGGAGCCAGTGTGAGCCAGCTCTGATACACCACCACTAAGAGATAACCAATAAATATTCATTTGAAAGAAAAACCTACCCACAGGAGAATAGTTTGGAATCCCTTTGATGCAAGTCAGAATCACAAAGACTAAAACAAAATTCATTTTTTTACTTTCCATCCCCTAAATTTACTAGTAGAGAGAAAGGTAGGAGGCAGTTGCATGGAAAAAATGGATGCTCTTCCCCTGATTTGTGCCAGCGAGATTTTTATCACTGCCACCTGAAACGCGTTGCAATTAAGTTTGCTCATTGAAGAGCGAATCACCGTCTTCAATGTAGCGTATGCAGAATGGTTATTTCAAAACAAAGAGGCACAGCACCTTAGGTGCCTATATAAGTTCAGAATGGTTTTGCTAATTGAGAATTTAGGAGACCAAGCCCCTGGATGCAATACCTAAGGAATTGTTTTACAATGTAGAAGCCATTAGACAATATGGACCTTCTAAGAATAAGCAAGAATCTTTGCAGTGGGGTTGGGGAAACTGCCTTCCATGTGCAAATTCCTACGTGGAATCGCCAAATAATAATTCATGGCAGAGATACAGCATATGCTCTCATGATAGAGTGGGAGTTAGAGGACACAGAGAGCAAGTAAGCAGCAGAACCTCCATGAGTTACAGCACCTCATTGCCATTATAAAACATCTTTATTGAGAAGGAAAGTGCAATATTTTGGTAGAAGGAGATGAAGTAGGTAGTCTGGATTGCTCACTTATGGTGGAGTGTGCAATTTTACAGCTGGGATATGCCCGTCTGCTTTGTGTCTTCCCCAACTCACAGCCTACCCAGAGCAGGAGTTGAGTATACACAGTTTAATACGTAAAGCAATCAAGGTGCTTAGGTAGAACTTGGGAAATGGAGAATATTATAAAAAGGCAGCCTACATTTTCTATGAGAAGTTTTCAAGCACCATCGTTTCCATCTCTTTTTTAAAGTTAATTTGATTTGTGCCATCTTTGGAAAGCTGTGTGGTCATTGTGTGTGTGTGTGTGTGTGTCTGTGTTCTTGGGACAGTTAGATTAATTCACTTGTATAAAATACATTAATTTGTTTTTAACTATTAGAGTGTGAGAATTGCTGCTATTTTCTTAGGAAAGTATTAATTTCAGCATATCATTGGAATCAGGTACAGAAGCCTAGTGCCCTCAGATCACTCAGGCTTATGATAAATGTCTGTTTTACTTTACCATGTTACAGTAGCAGAGAAGGTAGTTTATAAAGTGATTAGAGAGAGGCATTAATTTTATTAATAAAAGCTGAAAAAACAATTGGCCGTGCAAATGCTTCAGTAAGGTTAATGTGTAAGAAAAGATTTTTTTTTTCTAGAAGCAAGGGAAGGAAACTCATGCTGTCGCCATGAAGAAATTTCCATCAAGTATTTCTGTACATTTTTAGTCTTTCTCATAAAGGGACAAGTTAGAAGACTTGGACCCTTTATCTTCTTGGCAAATCAGAATATTAAAATAACATGAGAACATTTTATAGCCAACAATAGGAATCTCAGAGAATGTAGATAGGACCCATAGCCCTTTGCTGAAAATACACAGTATTTTAAAATTTCTACTTCCTACCTTCTCATTTCAGTCAAAAGGAATATAATTTCTCTATGCAAACATTTAAGAGAGAATTCATATATTCATTCTTTATTAAATGACCTTTTTAGGTTTGTTGAAATGTTTCTTTAAAATATTTTAAATCACAATCATATGTTCAAAGGTTTTTTAAGGATGAGGAGAGGTCATCAATTTCATGCTTTTAGTAATAGGACTCTGGAATATCATTATTTTTCTATTATAAGTTTGATCAGTCAAAAAATACCATTAAAAGGTCATGGTAATTCCCTGTAAGGTGGTCCCCTAATATCTATGTTTAGAAAAAAATGTTTCGAGGGATAATTTGAGTTGATGAGCATTGCTGGTAAGTCTTCTTTATTTGTTATTGTCTTTTAAAAAGCATGAAAATGTCTTTCTATTTGAAATTATTTTCAGGAAATATGGACTCTTTTCTCTCTCTCACTACCTCCTGGCTACAGTCACTTTCTATGCTATTTGTGTGTCTACATTATTCATGCTTACAAACCCAGCTGTAAAATAAAAATAGAGTGAATGAATGAGTTCTAAGATCAACATAAAAATATGGCCTGAACTCCAGCCAAACCTTGAATCTAATTTATTTTACATAGTTTATCAGTTTGTTTGTTTTTCATGGAAAATTGTATTAGCCAATCTACTCCTATTCTGAAAAACTGGTCATCTGAAATTAAGCTTTATGTCCAGGAAGGACCCTTAATTAAAATTATAAAATCTACAATATTTCATGTATTCTGTACATCACTAAAATCCTTGTAAGACCTAGAAAGTTTTAATATCAAACAAAAATGAAGACAAGTGCTTGGTTTCATTTATTTCTGAAATTTGGATCTCTTTATTTTTGTGTGAATTTTTATTTACTCACCAGTATGAAAATACCTTGTGTTTTTCTTTGAAGCTATGAAATAAATTAATACAGATTTTCCCAACTTCACTATACTAATATTCTGAGAGGTACAGTCCTTAGAGATCATCTTAGGCTGGCTGCTGCTACTTCTGATGCTGGTAAATTGAAAAGCAAAACACCACCGACACAGTGAAAAAGCATGGTCAAGTTTAACATCAGACTTCATTGTTTCTGCTATAATGCACTTCTTTCTACACATAATAGTGACTGATCTGGGCGATCTTTTTCACTTAGGGGAAAAAATATTTCTAAACTCATTTTATCAGCTGCTGAGTTTTATGTGTATAAAACAGAGAATTATATATGTGACAGGGCTTAACACTGGAACTAAGAGATCTCCAAGCCTGGAATAAAAAATACATAGTTTGCTGGCAAATTGAGCTTTTTGTAAATTCTCCTCTCAAGCTGATGAACCCCAACATGCAGCTTCCTAGCTTTCTGCCGTCAATTGTAGTGAAATCATTGTCAATTAATCAACTGGAAGAGCAAACACCTGCCCAATTTATTATTATTTTTTTACAAGTAATTAGGGGGTCCAATAAAGCAGCAGGAGTAGATACATTTTCAGGTAAAAGCATATGTCAAAACCTGCATGTTTCTAAGCAATCCCACACCAGAGGTGGGGGGGGAGAGAAAGAAGAAGAATATATCTCTTTTGATAACAAAAAGCCACAAACATTTTTTGAGATGTGGAACAAAGAGGCTTGTCAAGCAACGATCTTTATTGCCTACAATCCTAGCACCTGCAAGCGTATGTAAAATGTTCAAAGTAACATATGTGCGAGATATATGTAGGTCACTGTGTTTGTGTAGGTGGCACAGGTACTATTGGCCTGGGTATAGATGATGAGCCTATATCTACTAGTTTTATGTATATTTAGTCAGCCAAACAGCAGAAATGGACTCTAAACCTTGTCTCTTCTCCACCAAAAGAGAGAGAGAGAGAGAGAGAGAGAGAGAGAAGCAGCCGGGTGGCAGAAGCCCATGTACACTTGCACAAAACAGGTGGTGTTCTAGTTAGGATGCCATATTTGCTATTTAGGGTTCCTGTGATCTCTGGAAGGATGGGTAAGCTATAGGGTGCGTAGGAAGAAGCTACACAAAGCATCCATAGCACTCCAAGCCTACAGGCTCCGTGTGACCTGGCACTCCACATACCGAGATGGGTTATCTCAGCAAGCCTGCTATATAGCATCTCTGTGAAATTTGGGTTACCACATTTAGCTGTGGGATTACAGCACATAATACCACAGATAGGAGATAATGCCTCAGGCGTGTGGCTGGGGCAACGTAAGCCTTGCAAGACTAATTATGGTCGATTTGGGGTTTGGGGGAGGTGGAGGTGAGGCAGGACACGGAATGGGTAATGCAGCGTGGCTTGTGGCTTGCTAGTGGCTGTCATGGCGTACCCTTTCCCACAGCCTGGTACCCCCACCTACACTGAGAAACCAAAGCAAAGCTATAAAATGTCATTCTGTGCCTTCATCCTTTTTCCTGAGGCAGACAACAATAAATCAGAATTCATCTGCCTCAGTAGGAGTCTAACAGCATATAAAAAGGCCAGAATTTATTTTATTTCTTTTACTTTTAACTGTCTTTTTGGAGGCTAAAATGATAGGTTAAAATCTTCCCTCTGATGGCACTGTATGAATTTTTTCTTTAAAGATTCAGTGCTCATTGCTTCCTGTGGCCACTGCTCTCAAGATATTTATGAAACAAGTTGTCACCTCTTGGCACCTCACCAAAATTTTGTTTCTTCACATTTTTGTGAGTGAGCTTTGTTTCTCACTGTATTTTGTTCAATAATATCTCCAACACTGGGACCCGTCCAGGATAAATCTGGTAGAATTCAGAATAACATTGAACTTCAGTGATACTTCTTGCTAGTCCAGCTGTCTCAGAATTTGAACCTGTTTACATTTCCCATCTTCCAATATTTCCTTCTGAATTACAAAGACCATTTGAATACTGTATCTCTAAGGGTCATTTCACTCATCTCTCAATTGTCTCATAAGAAACAATTTCTTATCATAATATTTACCCTACTCACATAATTTGGGTTGTTACGAAGCTCCAATGTAAAAAGGTGTTTCTCACATGTAACCGGAGTATTTTCAATGTACTATTGTATTGCATTCTCTCCTCCTCTTCTCCCAGGTGCAACTCTACTTGATCTTGGAAAAATACACAACAATGACATTTGGAGCATGCAAGAGACATAAGTTGTCCAGGAAGTCTTAAAAATATATTCTGAAAAACACTATATATGGTAGTCATTAGTGCTGTTCCCAAATTATTTTAGGATCTCTGTCTTTTGGGCATATGTTAAAATTACATTTCCTGCCCCCTTGTGTTTGGATAGAACCATCTGACTAGTTCTACACAATTAATTGTGATCAGAAGTGCTGTGAGTCACCTCTGATTCAGGGCAGTTAGTGGTCAGTGTTTGGGTGAGACTTGCCAGAGCTCTCTGTTTTTTTCTCCAGCATGGCAACTGGCCCACTTCATATGCTGGCTCTTTCTTCAGATTTGGTCCATGGGTGATTACAATGAACACACACTCTTGCTGATCCCTAAGGACTTGTTGGACATGGATCATGAGTAAGAAATAAATGTTTATTGAAATAAAACATTGAGATTTGAGATGCTCTTTGTTACCTCAGCATAACCTAGCCTATCCTGACTGTTGAACTAGTTCATTGGGAGTGCAATACATGTGGCTTGCAAAAAGGGATGCAAGGCCAAATAAGTTTGGCAAAAGCTAGTCTGAACAAAATTAAATAGATTCATGGGGCTGATTTGGACCCATTAATGGCTTATAAATCTTCACAAACCCATTGTAAAGAAATCAAAATGTCCCAGATACAGTTCTTTCTATTTGGGAATCATCCCAAAGGGCTAATGTACCAAGGAAATCATGCCAACTCTCTGTCACCTGAACAGGCTTTGTCCTCACCTGACTGCATCAGGACAATCCTCTTCCCTTCCCAGTAACGCGAGCTTGTGAAGTGGTGCTGGTTTCAACGCTTCTGCAGGTTCTCTGTAATCCATTTGCCTGAGGAAGTCTACAAATTGATCTGCTCCTGAATGTTAGCTGGAGTTTTGAAGGCAAGTGCTATAATATTTGGTACATGGAAGACAGACAGACTGTTGCTATTCTCTAAAAGGTGATTTTTTTTTTAAAAGGCAGGCTTTGAAATTTTCTGGCTCACTAATTTTTCTTTTTTTTATTAAAAAATACTTCACTTATGAGAAAAATATATTACCACACATTCTACAAATAGAAGCCAACACACCAAAGAAAGTAACTGCTAAAAGCTGGCTAATTGGAATATAATTCATTAGTTTCAAACAGAGCTCTCTCCATACACACACACATACACACACGTGCACACATGTATACACACACAAACACACACAATCACATCTATGCACAGAGTTCTGGCCTCACAACATTTTCCAACACTGCATCTATGCTTCTTTATCTGGCACTGTTTTTGCTGCACTTGAGAAACTGGAAAAATCTATTGTATTGAAAACTAAAGGTGGCTACTCACACACAAAGTCAGTAACTTTTTTTTTCTATGACTATTTTTTGATGTGGAAGGATTGTATAGATGCCAGCCTAACAAAGCATTCTGTCTGTCAGTGATGTGCTGTATTTAGAGAGGGTAATCAGAATTTAATTCTCAAAATGTTATACCTGATGCAAATCGAGGCTGTTCTATTTCAAGAGACTCTTGTATCTTTTTTTAAAGTCACCCTGCATTTCTGGAGCTAATTTGGTCTGAAAAGTAACCAGTTAGGTGAAGAACCAGAATTTTTCCAAGCCTTAGGGTGCAGGTGGCTGAGATAAAAGTAAATCCTACACTTTTGAAAGAAGAGGAGGAGGAGAAGGAGGAAGGAGACAAGAAAGAGAAGGAGGCGGGGAGGAGAGAAAAAAGTGAAATGGAAAAGAAGGAAGGGAAGGAGGAAGGAAAGGAAAAAGAGAGGAAAAAAAGAAGAAAAGAAAGATATTTTGCTCCTGTACTCATTTACTTTCTGAATTGACACATGAGCATCCCAGATCTTATCAGATAATACACACATTTAGAAATTCAGTCTGCACGTGTCTATGTTCCTACAGCCCATTCTGCCTAGCTAAAACAACATCTTTTTTTTCCCCAAAAAATCTGTTTCCTTCTTACATAGTCCAAATGTTAGAATGTAGTTTGAATTCTTTTTTGAACATTAATTTAAACAGTATGGGAATAGATCAGCCCTTATAAGTCTAAATAAAACTCCCTTCGACATATATAATATGGTGCGCTTATTTGGAGGCTAATGAAGTTGGAAAGAAAAAGTGGGAAAGAGTTAAATACAGAAAAGAGTAAGCTTCAAAGAGATTTTTTTTCTTATAAAAATTTAATTGCTGCTTTTTCCCCCCATCCCAACCTATTTAGTAGAAATTAACAACAAAGCTTTAAACTGGTTTTTGTACCAACATTCCAAATGTTCAGATATTTTGACCTGAACAGAAAAATGCAAATAACACAGTGCCACTTAGTGGAAAGGGGGGAAAAATCATTGTGGATGAGGAAGAAAATCAACAGGCATCCAAATCGTTATCTGGAATTATAGACACAAGTCATGTTTAACATTCAGATGCTATGCCTTTTGATGGCTTTCAATCACATTAAACTCCCACTGCCACAATAATAAGTAAATTGTGTCACATGCTATCACAACAAACATTTCCAAAAAGAGCATGGAGGAATCCATTCAACACTGATAGTACGGAAACATTATAAACTCTATTTTCTCAAGGAGAGACATTTTGGTAACTTCTTAAGGTGAGACAGTCTCATAAACTGATGAAACCATATAATTTTTTTGTAGCTATATGAATTATAATCAGATACATCTTCCTAACTCAACAGAGCAACCTTCTTCTCTGCATTAAGTTAGAAGTCATATGCTTAGGAAGCCTGGCAGATCTTTCACTTCAATGGATTTTGGGGACCTTGAGAAAGTCAGCACTGTGGGAGGACCTCATCACTAGAGTTTCTGGTGAATCAGGGGCCAGGGCCACCAATTGAGTCTGCAAGCTGAATGTTTTGTTTCCAGTAACAATTAATGTCACTTTCTAAAGCTAAGCTTTTTATAACTATTGTTGCATTGTCCTTGGGGGTGAATTTTGTAATACCTTTATGTATCTCTCTGTGTACCTATTAAATGTTGTAATTAGTTATCAAGCTATCAAGCAGCATTTCCTTATTCTAATATTTTTCAAAACCCACAGCATGCATCAACAAAAGCACTGACTCTTTTTGTGTATATATAACTTGACACACCCTGTAAAGAGCATCAAGGCTTTCTTTCCCTCTCCCACTCCCTCCTGTTCTCTGTTGAAGTTAGAGCTTATTTATCTAGCTCTGAAGTGCTCTGAAAGTCTGCTTCCTCCCACCACCTCTCAGATTCCCAATACTCTCATAAAATGCTACCTATGGATGCTAGATTTTGTTTTGACAACCTGCCCAACAGCATGCATACTTTAACTCTCACCTAAGTAACTCAGAGCAGGATATATTTGAAAGTTTACATCTTCCATTGGGCCAACTGGTGATCTTTTCAGGATAGGTGGTGCCAAATGCAAATGGTAGTACTAATGATTTTACAAAAAGTATTTGAAGCATCCCAGACAGCACTTGGGGAGTCAGCAAGGAATTAAATATGAACAGCATTCACAGCTCTTAATCAGAAGCTCTTTCTACAGGAAAAAAAGAGAAATTAAAAAAAAATGTTCCTACATTACCTACAGTGTTGTTAATGTAACTTTCTATTTACATAATATGCAAAAAGGGCTGTCTGCAAACTGCAGTAATCTATATGGAATGAGGACAAAAGATACTGATTTCTCTAAAATGTTCTTGTTAAGGAATAATCAAGAAGTTAGAACCTCTAATCTTGCAGTCAAAGCAGAAGTTGGGGGGATTTTTTTCCTTTTTTCATTTTTGCTCATGTATATATATTCACATGCACAGACGAGTACAGACAGATTTACAGATATCAAATATATCATCTTTAACATTCAGGAACTAAATTAAACTTCAAAGAAAAAGTTAAAGTTCCTGGTAAAAGAAACATTTATTCACTTTTGATTTAGCCTTAAGCACTTCCAGCAAGTTTGCTCTGAAATGTCTAAGGAAAAGTTAAAGGATTGTGCATGTATATGTTCACACATGTGTTAAGAGGGAGAGAGATGGAAAAGGTAGGTAGGAAGAGAAGAGAAGGGAGGGAGGATAGACTAGACTGGGATGGGATAGGATGGGATGGGATGGGAGAGAGAAGGGGAGAAAGTGAAGAGAAGAGAGGAGGAGAGGAGAAAGAGGGAAGGAAGAAGGGAGGCAGGAAAAGATTTTCAGATACTCTTTCTACTCTGGATCTCTAAACTTTCCAGTTTTAATCAGTGTGAAGTATATTTTTCCATGAGTTAAAACACAGTCAGCTAAGGAAGATTCTGGAGAAGGAAATTCTAAGGGCAGGACTATCTAAGAAAATGTCCAACTGTTTGTTGGTTCTGCCTTCCATCTCCAGATGATGATAAGGAGGACTCTGGTTGACATCAACTGTCAGGGGACGGCATGTAGAGAAAACCGTCTCTAAGGCAACACAACACCAAACCAGCAAGGGATGACTAGATGAAAAATCAACATCTGGAATTGCACTTGCAAACAAACAGCGAGCTAGTACACAATCCCATCGGGATCACTTTGTAAACTGCTGCATTCCATGCCAGTGTGAGCTTCCCAGAGTGAGGATGGCAGTATTCAATGAGCTCAGCATACTGGCAATCCACTGGATGTCTCACTGACTTTTGTGTCCTTAGAGTCCAAAAATTCCAATGAGTAAAACCAAACAGGAAGGGAGGGGATGCTAAAATTCAGGTGTAAAATAATATAGACCTTACAGAGACTTCATGGGAGTCAAATGAGATCATGTTTGTGAAAAATATTTGTCAACTGTGGCTAGTACTTCCGTGGGGCCATTTTGAGGTTTCTTTTTCTGAGGCTGATAACCACTAGAAGCATTTTTGAAAATTGTCTGTTTCAAAACTATCAGTACCATACTTGGTGGTCTAGGGTGGTGAGTCCCTCAGTAAAGCTCTTGAAAATGTTCCGGAGAAAATCCAAATATCTTTCCAGAATAATATGGGGTTTTACCTGAGGAACCTATAGGGAGGCAGCGTATCTTCTCCAGTTTCAGAATGGAGCATCATACCTGCCACCAACTAGTCAGGTATCTAAAGCTTAGTGCTTGATTTTGTCAAGAATCCAAAAGGTCAGCATTGCAGGGTTTTAAAATGGGCTCTTTCTCTGTGCAGGTGCTGTTTTTAGCACTTCACATGTATATTGCATTTAACCTTATTGAAAATCCTAGCAGAGAGATTATATACAACAGTGGCCCCCAACCTTTTTGGCATCAGGGACCAGTTTCATAGATGACAATTTTTCCATAGACCAGGGGTGAGGATGGGGAGGGAGGAGGTTTTGGGGATGATTCAAGCACATTACATTTATTATGCAGTCAAACCTCTCTGCTAATGATAATCTGTATTTGTAGCCACTCCCCAGCACTAGCATCACCGCCTCAGCTCCACCTCAGATCATCAGGCATTAGATTCTCACAAAGAGCATGCAACCTAAATCCTTTGCATGTGCAGTTTACAGTAGGGTTCATGCTCCTATGAGAATCTAATGTTGCTGCTGATATAACAGGAGGCAGAGCTTATGCGGCGATGCCAGTGATGGGGAGCAGCTATATATACAGATGAAGCTTCACTCGCCTACAGTTCACCTCCTGCTGCGTAACCTGCTTCCTAAGAGGCCAAATATGGGTAGTAGTCCACGGCCCAGGGCTTAGAGACTGCAGTGTTACAATCATATCTATTTTATGGATGAGAAAATTGAGGCTTAAAGCACTTATTTGTTCAACATCACACATTTATTGATCATAGAAGCCATAATTAGCAACAGGTCAGACTCTAAAGCCCCTATTTTTATCCACTTATCATATTTAGTTCATCTTTGCCTTTTCCCCTCCAGATCCTATCAAAAGCTTTGGCAGGAAAAAAAAATGCTTCTGGAAAATAGCACGTAAGAGAAATAGTATATTGTGTGAATAAAGCAAATTAAGGAATATGTATATAATAACATGGTATTTCTAAAATAAAGCTCTAGGTGTATATATATAAGGGAATGAGGAGAAAGAAAATTTGAAGACAGTCTGAAGTAATGGATGCACAGCAAATTTAAATGGTGGTATGAGGATATGTCAATAGGAATGCAATTTAAATTTTAATTATTTTTATTTTTAAAATAAACATGTACTTATTTGCTTTAAAAAGAATAGAATTGAATGTGTTTGTTACACAATACTTCTAAAATTTTTCTAAATTCTATGTGCAGATGAATTCAAATCAAGGAAAACTATTTGAACATCAAAGTGTTTGCTCCTTGTCCCTCCACATTGATTTAATGCCAAGTCCTCAGCTTCTATCGAAGTCATCTGAAGAAAGAACCATAGGTGAAGACCCTTCTGCTTTCCCTATAGAATGGTCGTCAGGACGTTATTTATCATATCCTACTCTAATCTGTGGTAGGTCCCATACATTTATTAGAACTTAGCCAGAAAAAACTGTATTTCCCCTGAAGAATTAATATGTCTTTCTTTTTCAACTAGTATCGGTGATAGGCCAGTCATCATGCTTTCTTTATGCACAAACACCACAGAGCTCAGTCAGATTCATTCCTTCATTAGAACTGTATTAATTATTATGCCCAGTTTAATCATTTCTCTCATCTCCCCTCAGGTCTGGTTTCCTTTTCTGCTTTTCCTACTCTTTCTGGATATACAGTTGACCATTGAACGATGCAGGGGTTAGAAGCAATGACCCCTGACACAGTTGAAAATCCACATATAACTTTTGATTCCCCCAAAACTTAACTATTATAATAAAATAAAAAACTTAACTAACAGCTGATTTTTGACCAGAAGACTTAACAATAACATATAGTTGATTCACACATACTTTGTATGTTATATGTATTATATACTGTATTCTTACAATAAGGTAAGCTAGAGGAAATAAAATATTATTTAAAGAATTATAAGGGTGAGAAAATACATTTACAGTACTGTACTGTATTTATAAATAAGTTTACTTCGTCTGTTTGCAAGATGAATCCTCTGTCTGAAATGGCAGACAATCACAGCTGCAGACCTCAATCTATGGTACACATCAAGCAATTTGACTTTTTGTTGTAATGTCATGATTTTTCTCTGCTTCTTGGGAGCACTTCCAGCAACACCAGTGACACTTGGTATAGATATGATGGTATTATTCAAGGTATATGGTATTGCACTCACTAAACATGATAAAAATACCCAAGAATAGCTAAAGATCACTTTTTACTGCAATACACAACTTACTGGAGGGATGAACTGCTCACAGGGAAATGGTTAGGGTCACATGGCATTTTAAGAGAATACTCACAACACTTAAAGTGCACCACAACAGCAACAGGAGGTGGCTACAAAATTATTACAGTAGTGCAATATGTACTTCAGTTAACTTTATACAGTTATGATGTAATACTGCATTCTTATACTTGTTTACATACTTGTTCTCTCAACTGTGAATGGTGCCATGTACAGTCAGTGTTTAAGTTTTGATAAACTTTAACTTTTTATAATAGATTTGTATATGTTTTATGATAGTAAATGATAAAATATACTAGTAGCTACATATATTTTATGTATTCATAGCATACTTTTTTCTTATTTTTTCCTCATATTTCTAGGCTACATGGTTCATCCATAGTTTTTCCAAATTGTCACAAATCTCCAAAAAATTTTCCAATATATTTATTGGAAAAAATCATATATAATTGGACCTATGCATTTTAAGCCCATGTTGTTCAAGAATCATTTGCATATTTTTGTTGTAAGTTTCTTCAAATCACATTTGAAAAGACATACTGTATATAGTATTTAGTAGCAAATTATAATAGTTATACATTTAGAAAGTGGAGTAGTGAAGCTGTCTAAAGGGAGAAAAAAGCCATCCAGTATAGTTTTATTTATAGAAAAAAATAACTCAAAGAAACATGTTATATTCCCTTTGGGATGAAAGTAAATAGAAAAATACAAATAATTGGAAAATTGTGTCTGACTTTGACAAACTTTGTAGGGTGGAGAGTCATAGGAACTCTGTATTTGCATGAGTTGCAGTCAGCTGGCTTAGTGGATAATTTAGTTACTTAATTACATTTTTTAAGTTCAACAGCTATAGACATGATGAGCCCACAATGGCCTGGCCATGGGTCAAGATTAATGGCTGGGTTCTGAGAGAGATTGAAAACAAGAATGGTAGAATTAAATAGATGAAGTATTGAGAAGATTTGTCAGAAAGAAATTGAACAAGCCTTCTCAGGGTGGATTGAGAAGAAGTGATAAAGTTGAACAAATTCTGGAGGACTCTGGGCTTTGACAAAGATGCAGATGTAGTCTGTTCTGCAGAGAGGGGCAAAGAAAATAACACAAGAGGCAAAGAACAAAACCTCTCGCATTTATCTAGTGGGTGACCTTATGGGTCATGCTCTCTGCTCCATGCTGGGGCTCTGCAGTAAACTAGACAGCCTAGGCCTGGGTGGTGATAAAGGGCACATGATAAAGGTGGAGAGATGAGCACAGACATCCATGCCTGGTGACAAAGCCGTAGGGAAGAAGGTTTTTTGAGATATACAAGCTAGTGAATCCAGATTTGGAAAGAGACTCAACTTTCTTGCTTGAGTCAGGGGATGATGGAAGACTTTCATCATCTAATATGAGACACTAATAGGAAAAGTCATACTGGAGGTGGCAATTGTGTTACCCAAACATGAAACCATTTGAAAGCATAGCACTGAAAGTGACATCAACTCACGATACTAGTGAGTTGGGAGGCTTTCTTCATGTCCATTCTTTTATCAGCTAGTCCCCTTTATCCACATACCACAAATATGCCATTTCATAAGGCTAAGACCCAAGCCCTGCATCAGAGTGATTTTGTACCCTGCCTCACACCCTCTCAGCCCAGCCCATATTTCATGCAGCTGTGGTGGATAGTTTTGTGCATGCCAATGTCACCCAACTTCAATCAGCCAACTCAGCATCTCCCTGCCTTTCTTTCCCAGGGCTTTACCTGAAGCCAAAAAATTGTCCTCGGAAGGCATGTAGATGCTCCCTGGGAGTGAGGAGAGTTAATATTCCCAGAGAAATCCCTCAACCAATGAGGATCGGGTGTTGGTGAGTATTTTCCCTGATCTCTGATCCTTAGAGGAACAATTCTAGTGAACTTTTTACACAGCTCCTCACATTTCCCCAGCTGGATTGATCCCCAACTGCTCACCCCAATGGCCAGGAAGGTACAGTTTATTACTTTTGCCATTTTTCCTGTCCTACTCTCCCTGTTTCATCATCCCTACTTCATGGAATCAATGCCCAAATAAATGACCTATACCCAACTATTTTGACTTCTGCTTTTGAGAGAACCCAAATTAAGACAGCTCAAAGTAGTTCTTTAGTTTCTCTTTCCTTCCTCTTTCTTAATTTCCTCTACTGACTTTGGCTGTAATTTCTTTCCGACAGCTGACCTCTTGGCCAGGCATTCTCAGTCTTGATTCAAGCAATGGCCGCTTTGAATTTCTTCCTCATATTTGTTCTTCCTGGTAATTTGGCCTCAGTTCCCTCTTACAGGATCTACGTTACTTCCTTCTTCTGCCTCCATGTTTCTGAGTGTCGAATCCCGTTTCAGTTCTGAAAAACCCAAAAGATACCTCCAGTTGTTCCAGAAGCTCCTAGGCAAGGGTTCAGACCTAAAAGAAGGATATTTAATCCTGAACAATAACAATTTCCCTCCACTCAGCCAAAGTAGCAACTAAAATACTTTCAGTTATTGGCTATTGGCTTTAAGAACTCTATTGATTTAAACCAATGGCAAAAATTAACAATTAGTTTGTTTAGAGAGATTAATTCTTAAAGTTGGAGGTGATAAGTCGAGTATAACTCTCAGAATGTCATCAGAATGAGGATATTTTTCTTTATATTAGGAGACACAGTTTGGGAGTATTTCCCCAAATAACTATATGTTCAACAGGAAGATCTTTTATAGATATAATCTATCTATAGAATAGAGTAAAGCTTTATGTATATAAATTAAGGAAGGATAATTTTTACATTAAGTAATTAGGTTCTTATTTAGTTTTGTTCTCATTTCCAACTATATATTTATTTGAACCAAGTTGCCTTTCTTTCATTAGAGTCATAAGTAACTACTAATTACCAACAAGATGCTTAAATTTATAAGATAAAATAAAATCATTATAATGATCGCTAATGAATTGAGATGATATTTTCATGTATTAATCAATATCCTGTCCCAAATAGTTTCCAAAATATTAACCCACATTCTCTTTGGACAGTGCACTGCAAAAATGAAAACAGAAATTGGCAATGTTAAGCTCATGAGCTTCTAAAAAGAGGTAATACCAAGGCAAACAGATAACAGTTTTGAGAAAATCAGTTCTTTTGAGTGACAAGAGTCTGTATCTTTTGAGCATCAGATTCCAAAACTCTGACTGAAACTAGAGATAAAAAAAATATGATCAGTCAGAATAAGTTATTGCCACTAGCCCACACTAAGTAAGAGTCCCGTAGGCTGGTCAGAGGAGGAAGAACAGTCAGAAATGAAGCAAAGTAAATTAAATACTTGTAGGCTGTCTTTAAAAGGGGGTGCTATATTCTCATTCTTATTCTTAGAAGACAATTTGGAGGGCTGACTATCCCTGAGGACTCTATGCAATTGTATATAACAGCAAATGCTCATTTAACCCTGGACTTAGACGGAAACCAAGGATGATGATGGTGGAGGAGAAAAAATTATATTTGAGTGGCTTTAAACCTGAATTTACTGACTTAACTTTTTAAAATTGGGGAAAATTTTACTTAAAAGTTCCTATTTTCAGCTTCTCTTTAAAAATTAGAAGATAAGGCAACACCAGGGACTCATTCGGCCCTGGCATTTTTTCCCCTGGAACAGAATATGATCTGCCCCCTAAATTTAGTTCTCCAGTTTGCCTCAATCCCTACTACTATTTAGTGTATTACACCTGCGGTCCCCAAGCCCCAGGCCTCAGACCATACCAGGTCTATGGCCTGTTAGGAAACAGACTACACAGCAGGAGGTGAGCAGCGGGCTAGTGAATGAAGCTTTATCTGTATTTACAGCTGCTCCCCATCACTGGCATCACCACATAAGCTCCACCTCCTGTCAGATCATCAGCAGCATTAGATTCTCATAGGAGCACAAACCCTACTGTAAACTGTGCACGCGAGGGATCTGGGTCGTGTGCTCCTTATGAGAATCTAATACCGATGATCTGAAGTGGAGCTGAAGCAGTGATGCTAGCACTGGGGACCAGCTGCAAATATATATTATAATCAAAAAGAGGTTTGATTGCACGATAAATGTAATACACCTGAATCATCCTGAAACCATCCCCCAAGGTCTGTGGAAAAATTGTCTTCCATGCCTGGTGCCAAAAAGGTTGGGGACTTCTGTATTACACCTAATATAATACACCGTCTCTCATTTAAATGATTATCTTGGGGTCTGTAGATATTTAAGTGCCTGTCTTTGAGTTTAAAGGACAAAGCAAAAGAAAGGAATTGCTCAGAAGATGTATGCATATCTGAAGAATTATATTTGTCAGGTTAATTTTGTCAATAAAATTACCGCTTCATGCTCATCAAATTCAGGGGCTGTTTTACCTGAAAAGCCATTGCTGGCTTTGCTTTTAAGGAGATTGCCACCTGGACTCTGTAACACTGGGAGAATGGGAGAATAGAAGGCTCAGTCTCCTGTTGGATATAAGTAGATACAATAATATATATGTGTGTATATATATACATATATATAAATATTTGCATGTGCGTGCGTGTGTGTGTGCGCACGTGTGTGTGTGTCTGTGTGTACGTACATATGAATTAGCTCCCCTAGCACACAGCAAATTTGTCACTATCTTCCTGTGGCAAATCTTAGTTAGAGAAGATCCGACTCTCAAGTTACAATTATGAAAACAAGACTGGTTTCTTCTTAATTTTGTAGATACCAGGTTTGCATACAGCATTAGCCATTTTCCTGTACATTTCCATTAGTAATGTCTCTGCTGATTAGTTTTTTTCTAAATTAGCATGTTTATCCATTAGCATATCAATATTGCTGCCAACCATCCTCTTAATTTTTAGTTTTCTTGTTGCAACAAAATTTTTTTTTTGCCAATAAAAGCAGGCATTTCTTAAAGCCTTAATTAACTCCAGCACAATTCTTTTTTGCTTCTTTAATAATAGTGTGTAATATTTACTAAGATTATAGATTTTGCCTTATTCAAAAGCACCACTCACTCAAATAAGCAAAATCTTCACATTTTCGAGTTTGGCATTAACACAGTCTCCTCTTGTCAAGAGAATTTCCCTTATTTGTGAAATGCTTTGGAAATACTGTAAATTTTCAAGATCAGCGTCAATAAAGCTTCAAGGACAAGGATTCCCTAAATGTGAGAATTTTTCTAAGTGATTATTAAAGTAAGGTAGATCCTCAGTAAGCATTGTAAAAGGAAAAAGATAACCATCCAAACGTGAATTCTTTTGGCAAAATCTCTTTATCCTTATTATCTCACCACAAATAAGTAGAATTCTAGTTGACTCATAGATTTGATGTGTACAATTATATAAATTTAAAGTCACCTACAAAGAATAAGTAGCACTGTGTTTAACAAAATACATGGGAAGCAAGTTAAAATATACAGTCTGTTAAAGATTCCTGTCTACACTGTTATTCAAGGTAGATTCTTTTGACTATAATAATTAAATATCTGCAATAATTTTTTTCTGCTGAGTCTGAGTAGACTGTTGTTAGTTATGCTTACCCAATTCTAAGCACTGTCTTATTAAGGTAAGTGCTGGTAATTATAAATCTTTATGTTTAAGCGTAAGGGTTTTTTTCACACCTTCCTGGTGATTAAGAACGAAAAATGATGAAGAAGTTGATGATGTTGATGATTATATCTCACATACTGTTTGTGGGGGTGTAAATTGTCACTGTCTTTCTGGAGGGCAATTTGGCAATATTTCTCAAATGAGGATACCCTTTGACCTAAAAGTTCCACTTCTGAGAATTATTCCTAAAGAAATAATTGGAGAAGAAGGCAAAGCTACATGTGCAAAGATGTGCACAATAGTGGGAAAATGAAAAACAGTCTTATTACCCATCAATAGAAAATCAGTTAAATAAATTATGAAAATCCATGTAATGGAATACTAGAAAGCCATAAAAATGGATTGAGTAAGTCTCTCTATATATGTTAAAATGAAAACAGGGTCAGTAGTAATTTAATGTTTAAAGTTTAAATACAGTTACAAAATAATATATATGATATGCTACAGTAAGATATATTTACATATGTAAATACAAAAGCCTGGAAAGATATAAACCAAGCGATAATAATGTTCATCTCTGGTAATCCAGTTTGAAGGCATTTTAACTTTTTAATTTTATTTACTTCATTGTTTGAAGTTTTTATGACTAGCAAATTTTGATCAACAATTATTTTCCTTCTTTTTTTACTGGTGTACCATTACAACGCTTAAACACTCACTTATCTCCTTTCACCTTAATATCCCTTTTGAGAGATGTCCCCACTATGCACAGCACAGCTGAGGATGCTGCCCACCTTTCACAAAGGATGTCAAAGAAACCAGATCTTCCTTCTTTTCACCTAGAGCTGAAAGTCACACACATGATACCTTTTCCCTAAGGACTTTGAAGCTAAAGAGAGGACTCAGAAGTATGGGAGGAATTAGCTATTAGATTCATCGTAGGGACAGGGGTGGCATGAAACCCAACCATTCCTACAGAGTGACTTTCACTGCGGGTCCTACTGCACAGCTTTTGCAATACTCCTGCTTCTTGTTTGTCAAACCTCATCCTCCGGCCACCTGCCAATTCTGTGAGCCCTTTCTAAACCTTTCCGTTTGGCTTTTGATGGCCATGGTCTGCTTCTGACTGATATACAAGGGCTTTCCGGAAAGTATCTGGCCATGCAATACATTCTTGTTATATTAACAATGGTTGGATACTTTCCGGGCAGCATATATATTTTGTTTTATCAATAAAAGAAAAGAAACTATGTTTCTATTTATGAAATGAAAGAAATAAATACAGTATTTAGAAATAAAAATCAAAGAAAAAAGCAAGAGGTAGAAGGAGAAAAATGTTCTTGTAATTCTAAATTGGTAAAGTGTGGGGAAACCTGGTAAATTATGATATGGACAAAGAACAAGAGTAAGAATAAAGGTCAAAGTGTGTGTGTAACCCTGAGCACCTAATTAGAATAATTAGTATATGTCAGGGAGAAGTTCATCTCTATATTTTGCTTTTAATAAAATAAAACAAAGGCCATATTGAGTTTAATTCTTATTGTTCACAGTAGATTTATTGAACTATGAGTCCCTTAGGGAGACCTGGTTAATTTCTTTCATATGAAACAGGTATCTTCTGTTGGAACATATTGTATTTTATTCATTTTTGAATTGCTAAATTATCCAGCCTTATATCTATCCCTTACTGAGATTAGATAGATTTACGGAGTCACAAATAATAGAATGATAAACAAATAATATTGGGTTAATACAGAAATAGTTTATATTCTGACTTTCTCTAAGCTGAAGACATAAATGTTTCCTTTTTCAATACCTGAATAATTCAAGTAAAGGTATTCTTTAAACTTTCCAGTATTCATATCTAAGAACATAAAATATTTTCACAATACAAGTACATTTACCAAGAGCAAATGTTTAAACAAAAGAACCAGGGTTCTTAATGAAACACCCTCAGGAAAATGTTTAAACTTTGCCCTTAAGTTTACTTTGTTCACTAATAGGCTTCTATTTCGAGTAGAGAGTAGGAAGGGTAAGTTCAATGTGTTAATAAGAAAAAAGTAATAATATTTAATTAATTCTGGCTGAACACACATGGTTTAATATACTTGGCAATATCATTCCATCACATGATATGATAATTTAATGGAACTTTTTTATTTAAATTGCTGGCAAGTTTATGAAATTATAAAGCAAATAGGCCATGCACTTGGGTGCAATTGACTGTATAAATGTGTTTTATACTATACTGTTGGCAAATTAGCCAATCCCTGTCACGGAATCAATTATTATCTAGCTGAATTCCACAAACACAATAGCAGAAATATTGCATTTATACAAAAAACACCATGATTGTTAATCTTACATTGTGCATCTTAAAGCAAGGCAATAAACGTTTATATACTGGATAATCGTCTTAAGATAATGTCACTGCCAAATGATGCACATTTAAAGATTCCTTGTTGTTGGAGACAGTCGTTTGGGTTTTATTTGTGCTTGCCTCTCTGGATCAATGAAAAGGATAATGGAAGCTTCAGTAGTTCAAGGCAAGTAGGGCTCAGGCTTCTGACCTCCATTTAAAATATACACACTGCCCAAAGCCAGCATAACACGGTACATGCATACCTTGCTCCGGAGGCTTTAGAAACAAAAACAATGACTTGGATTTAAATAGAGATATAATTTTCCAAGTGCTCTCATGCATATCTATCTTGTTACCTTTCTGAATGAAAAACTATGTTATGGATGACCCAAAGAAGAACTCTGTTTCTTCAGTTTCTAGCCTGGCTTAACAAATTCAGCACAGTTTATCTGAAACAGAAGGGGCAAGGGGCAGGCTGCCATAAGCTTTCTTTCCTCTTCAGTTGCCACTATAGTATTCCTGGACTAACCTGTGGCAAGCTGCTTGTTGCACAAATTCCTGGGGCCAGCTTCTCAGATCCTAAAGCTCAAAAGTTGTCTGAGGATGCGGTGGGCTCTTGAGTTTAATGTTTTCAAAACTGATGGGCACACTAATAGCCCTGACTAAAGCATTATAAAAGCTCTCCATGTAACAATACCATTTGTACTCCCTTAATATTTTGAAATAAACAAAATTAAGTTTAAAAAACTGAATTAGATGAGATGAAGTGTTGCTTTTTCTGGCTGTAGCCCTTCAACATACATTTTCTCATTTAAGCTTCATAAGAAGCCTGTGAGGTTTACTTTCTTCATTTGTCTGATGAGAAAACTGAGACTTAAAGAGTTAGGGGGATTTATCCAAGATTACATACATACTAAGTGGTAGAGTTTATATGTTCATCCCACATATTCTGACTCAAAACCTTCGTTATTTCCCTAAAGAAAACATTTAAACAGCAAACCCATTTTAATTTAGCTCCTGTTAAGAAACTAAGTCTGAAAAAAATAATGCTAAAATGGATTCACCAGGGAACTCAGTAAGCATATTCCTTATAACAATACAGTATTTTCTCCTTAGAGAGAGTAAATTCTTTTTCTTAACAGTTCAACAGGGAGGGGATTCCTTTAAATATCCAACTAAACCATGCTCTCTCCTCTTCGTCCTTTTTATACTCACTTATATAAATTTTGTAATGTGCCATTTGTTTTAATAGAAGTTTTTCTGCCTTGTTTCAAGCATTTAGATTTTCCTTCTTTATGGAAGTTTTTTTTTTCCTCCCTATGATTTACCTTTTGTTGTTTTTTTAATGTTGGCATTGATTTGAATCCGTTTTTCCTCCACTTCATTTTCTTCCTCTTCTTTATCCTTTCAACTGCTCCTGGGCCCTGCTCACTACCATCTTAGAGTAGTCAAGCATACTGCTCAGAGAACTATGTTCCTCAGCGATTTGATTTACCACCTATTCTCAGGCACTGAGGTGGAGAAGTGACAACAGGGAGAAGAAAACATTGCATTGAAATGTTAGATTTTAATTTCTGTTTTGCTTTCTCTATGTGTGTGATGTTCAATTAAGATTTGGCAATGGTGAAATGCATCATATAAATAAGCTTTGCCCCCAAGCTAAAACTATGTTTAGTATAAGTGAGTGGGTTTTAAAAAATATCTTTTACCATGAGATTAACCCATCTTTAGGATATCTAAAGAGCCAATCGGGTCTTAAAAACCTGCAGAGGTATTTCTCTACAAGATCTTTTATGAAATAAATATTTGTTGAATGTCAAAATTTGATTTGTAATCACATTCCATTGCTTGCTTTGGGAAGAAAGGAGAAGCTCTGGGATATGGCTGTGACTATTCTAATAAAACAAAGGTAGCTCTCAAAAAACTTCCAAAACAATCGTAGGTGACGAAACAAACTTTGCAACATAGGCATTGTTTTAAAGGTTTATATCAAACTTAGATCAACAGTAGATTTAATTTTTGCACTCTTTTGAATATCCTTTTTTCAGCTACTCAATGAAAATAAATTTTTTTCATTTACTTTGCCCCCAACCTGCAAACCATTAAAATGTAATGAGAAGAAGAGCAGCAATTTCTACCATATTATCAGTGCAGCATTTTAGATTTAGAAAAGAGTGCAAAAATAATTTTTTCTTGAAATATCATGGAGATCTGTGGCAATGCAGATTAAAGCTAACTTCAATCATACAACTTCTCAATTCAAAGTCATCAACCTGTTGATTTGCTTAAGGTATTCAATCTGTAAAGCATTCATATTCTGCAACAACATTCTTAACTGAATGACTGACTAAATGAGTGGCAGAACTTCCAACCCCCAAATCTGTGTGCATGTGTACGTGTGTGTGCGTGTGTGTATGTGTGTGTGTGTGCACCCAAGTACACGCCATGCATTTCCCTCTTACTTTCTGCCAGAAATCTTAAACTGGATATTCTAAACTGGCTCCAGTTATAACTCCAAAGGTCTGAAAATTACACATAGTCTTCCTAAAACTGGCTCCTCTTTTGTACTTATATATATTTGGGGAAACATATAAATCTGTGTAAGCTAGAGACCCAGTTTAGAAAAGTAAAAGTGGTCTTGAACCCCTTTATCTCTATCAAAGAACCCTCCAATCAATGAGCCATCAAGATTTCCCATACTGTGTCAGCAATATCTCCTCTTTATTAATTTCACTACCTTTAGTTCTGACATTTATTATTTCTCATACCTAGCTATACGGAGTAGTCCCCTAACAGATGCAGCAAGTCTAACACTCTCCCAACTTATTCTCCACACAGTCACTAACATTTTTAACTGAACAAATAAATCTTATATGCTATTTTTTTGCTTCAAACCCTTATGATCTTCCAGTTTCTGTCAGTAAACAGTCCAAGCTACTCCGCATGATGATGAGGTCCCTTATAATCTTGCTCACCATCGGTCTCCATTCTGTTCTCCCAGCAAATCACTGCACTTTACTATGAGCTAAAATCTTATGTCCCTCCAAAATTCAAATATTGAAGCTCTAATTCCCAATGTGATGGTATTTGGAGGTAGGGCTTTTGGAAAGTAATGAGGCTTAAATGAGGTCATAAAAGTGGAGCCCTGTGATGAGATTACTGTTCTTACAAGGGACTGACAAGACTAGAGCTCTCTCTGCTTTCTGCAGTGTGCAGACACAGCAAGAAGATGGCCATCTGGCAACAAGGAAGTAGGCCTTCACCAGACACCAGATCTGACAACACCATGCCCTTGGACTTCCCAGCCTTCCAAACAGTGAGAAATAAATGTCTGTGGTTTAAGTCCCCCAGTCTGTGGTTATTTGTCATGGCAGCCTGACCTACTAAGATAATACTGAAGGTGCCTTCCCCATACTTGATGTGGTGCTGTGCTTAAAAATATGACTCCCTCATATTTCCATCACTATGAATGTAATTTTTTTAACAAATTAATATTTATGGATCCAAAATTTTTTACTTATTAAATTTAGCTAATGATATTAAATGCCTCATACAGATGTTGTGAGGATAACAATAAGTTAATGCATGTAAAGTGCTTTGAACAGGCTCTGGCACATGGTAAGTTTACAACAAATATTAGTTAGCTATTATCATTGTTATTATAATACGAACCAGGTATTGTTTTTATTCTAAGATGCTTTTATTCACCTTGTCCTTCTGGAGAATCTGATTCTTAAAGACCATCCTCTTTGGGAAGCCACCTGTGACTTGGCAGATAGTTATACCTTCTCTATTCACAAATACATTGTTCATATCTCTAATAGAGATTTGCCTAATTTAAAATCAAATATTGGTTTGAGTGTTTGCCATTTAATAGGGGCACAATAAATGAGTATTGATCGAATAAGAGACACGCATTACATGACATTGGAAAACCAAGAGACTGCTGTGTCATTTATTTGAAAATGTAAGAGACTTTAGAAATATTTTAAAATCTTAACAATCTACTTCCACCCATACGAGATCTTGTCTTAGGCTGCTTCACGGTGGAAGGCTCTGTTCTCCAGTAGTTTTCTCAGGTGAGATGGAAGATTGGTTCATTCTATTTTTTTCTATATCATCCTTTTGAAAGAAGAATGGGTGGGGCAGATATATTCTATCTTACCCTATCCTACATATATTTTAGAGTTTGAAGTATATTATGTCCGTGCTAATAAAATTCAGAAAACATTTCATTCATTTGCATGTGATTCATGCCAGAGACCTGCCAGAAGAGTACAGATATGAATCAAAAAATCTTGTGATTCATTATTCCCCTTATAGAAGTAATTATCTATGCCCATGAGATTCTCCCAAAGGGACAGCATGATATTTAAAACAGAAGAATTTATAGCTCTCACACATATTCGCATCTTTTAAAAAGTTGATAATATTTTGAAAAGAATTGTGTGGAATAGTTGGGTGCCCCCAGGCCTGCAGAGTTCCAATGAATCTTGCCAAATATTACATACTAAAAAACCCAAACTTGTTTGGCAATCCCAAGCTTGATCAGTGGGTGTGGAATACTAACTTCTTAAGGTGAGAGCCCTTACAAGTACAAATAATGGCTCTTACATCCTAGATTTTCTTCGGGACATTTTCTCAAGTGTGTTTTGGTATTTCCCAAGTGTCAGAGGGAATGAGAATTAATTTAGAATGATTGATGATTTGGCGTTCATAGAATGAGAATGATTCACTCCTTCCCTTCTTGGCAGTCAAAACTCAATTTGGTTTCCTGCTGTCTATAATCCATGAAAGTAAGATTTTCTAAGGCTTCAGTAGAAACTGCTGAATAGTTTTCTATAGTAACAGGTCACAAAGGCTAATAATTTACACAAATTTTTTTCACAGTAGAATACCAAGATGAAAAATGCTGGATCATTTAAAAATACGGGTTATTTAGGCAGGCCCACTCAGGGCAAACTTAGTTATTTTACCCTGGTCAGAAAATGGCTCAATTCCAGTTGTTCTTGTGGATTTTAATACGTTCAAATCTTAACTACTAGTCCCCTGCCTTTCCTAGCTGAAAGACCCAAAACTTGAAAGGCTGTTCTAGCTACTACCAGTTAATTCCAACAAGATCCTGTATCTTGGTGCTTCTCAAACTTTAATGTGCATGTGAATCTCCTGAGGGTTTTTGTTAAAAGTCAGATTTTGATTCAATGGGTTGGAGTTGGGGCCTGCACTTAGAGCAAGCTCCCAGGTGATGTTGCTGGTCTGCAAACCATACTTTGATTATCAAGCATCCGGATGCAACTCTCAGCCCTGGGTTGGTTTCTTTAAGCCACTCGGGGTATTCTAACTACAACACGAAGGGAAAAATTAAATGTTTTGGAAATTCAGAAGAGACTGGGTGAAAAGTAAACTCTCACATGAGCAGGACATCCTCCAGATTATCGAGATTCAAATACATGAGCCTGTGTTCATACTGCAAAGATGAAGCAATCATCTATGGATAATGTCTCCTTACCTTATCTTGTCTTTGAATGAGTGGGAGAGTTATAAATAAAATGTTGTTCAAGGAGGTGTATAAATAAATTGACATAATTAGGTGTCATAATTAGGTGCCCATTGCTGTTCCAGACACATTTACATAATTGTCAGTACTGCAATGAAAATAATTGTTCGCCAGGATTGCTTCTGTTAAGGCTGATAGTACCTTGCTTAGTATAGTTTGTTCTAAGTGGTTGTTTAGAAAATATTCTAAACTATGATTGTGGAATCATTGTATGCAGACTTAAATTTTGGTTTATAAAAACTTACTTTTCAAAAGTAAAGCAAAGGACAAGTAACTCATATTTGGAAACTATCCATAAGTCAAATTTTGAAAAAATAAAAGTTATACACATACATATGCATATATATAACTATATATATATATATTTAGACAAAGTTTGTTCTAGATTTCAGCTTTAAAATCTATAGCCGTTTGAGTATTACATTGTATTCTTCATTATGAATAACTGTCAAAGGTTGATTGAAATACAACAGTTTGAAAGAAATTAATATGATTCTGTCTGAGAGGAAGGTAGAGCAGAGATGCTCTTGCAGCAATTAGGTGTTTTTTTAATATTCTATCTTGGGATCTGGATTTTCTGGATGCTCTCTCTCTAGATGTCCCTCAAATCATTCAAGTCTTTATTCATATGCCATCTTCTCACAAGGTCCTAGTTTGGCCACTCATATAAAAACTGGGCTCCCCCCCCACACACACATATATATCATGCCTGCTCTACTTTTGTCTTTTCTCCGTAGCACTTAACAACATATACTAGTCTATGTAATCTACTGTTTAATTATACTTATTGATTAGTGTCTGTCTTTCCATTCTAGAAAATAAGTTCCATGGGGCAGAGATCTTTGCTCTTGAAAAAAAAATTAATGTAAAAAACAACAACAAAAAGAGATTTATTTGGTTTGTATAATTAATAAGTTCAGGAATAGTCACCTGCAGGAAAGGCTGTATCCAGGAGTTAGCATAATATCCTAAGAATGTGCTGTTTCTTTCTTCATCTTTCTGCTTTACTTTTACTATTCATCCTAAGGTAAATTTTTCTATGTGGTGGCAACTCTAGGTGACCTACTATCAACCTAGAAATACCAAAGCAAAGAAGGTATCACCCTATCAATAGTCCCAACATAAAAGAAAAGACTGGCTTTCAGTGTCCATTCCTGAACCAATCATTGTGGCCAGGGGTATAACGCACACTCATTAGCCAGGCCCAAGTCCCATATTCATGACCTGGGTTGGTAGTAGATAAACTCTACTTGAGCCCCATAGTCTGAGATTGGGAGTACTATGTTTTCCTAAAGGAAAATCAAGTTGCTGCTACCAGAAGAAGTGGGCATGGCTTCTGGGCAGGTGACAGCAGCAGGTGTTGCAGGCTGAATGTTTGCATCCACCCCAAATTCATATCTTGAAGCTTAGTGCCCAATGCTATGGTATTAGGACGTGAGGCCTTTGGGTGGTAATTGGGTCATGAAAGTGGAGCCCTCGTGAATGGAATTGGAAGAGACACAAGGAGCTTGCTTCTGCTCTCTCAGCTCTCCACCAGGTGAGGACACAATGAGACGAAGGCCATCTACAGACCAGGAATCAGGCCCCCACCAGACACAGGATCTGTTGGCACCTTGATCTTAGACTTTACAGCCTCCATAATTGTGAGAAATGAATGTTTGTTGTTTAAGCCACCCTGTCTATGATGTATTTATTTATAACAGCCTGATCTGACTAAAACAGCAGGTGTTCACTAAAGTTCTCTAGAACAGGGATCTCATTCTTTCATCTATCTATTCCTAGTGCCTAACATAATACTGGTGAATAGCAGATGCTCAATAAATACTTGTGCAATTGATTCTTGGGAAAATCACTAGCCTCAATTTCCTCACCAAAGACAGGATTATAACTCCCAGGGAATGTAGCATCTTGGTTGGGGAAGCATATGTAATCCGAAAAAAACCTAAAAAATATCGTAGTCCACCACTCCCCATCATCCTCCATTGCCGGCTGTTGAGAGTCATTGTTTTAATCCAGCAAGACTTTCTTTTGTTTTAACACACAACTACTACGCTTAATTTTTCAATTGTTTTGCATAGTCTTGAAAATAAAACTTCCTTTTCCCCTACCTCACAAATTTTAAAATAAAGTTTATTTTCCTACTTTTTTCCATATATTAAATCACTATACAATAATGTAAGAATGTATATTATTTCACGTAATAAGTAAGAATGTATATCCAGGTTTTATCTTCTGTTTCTTTAACCCTTCTGTTCACATGATAGTTTCATATTCTTTTCATAACTACAACTTTATAAACAGCTCCATAATCTAGTAGTTCACAGAAAAAATACAAAGTTCTTGTATTTGTTAATTTTACTTCTTTACTGAAAGCATCAGCCATTTATGATTTAAACATTTAAGAATATTTTTATTCTGAATTTCGATGCTTATCCTTTAGAGATGATTTATGGATCTATGAATGCTTTGATATACATTTCCTTCCTAACCAGAATACATTATTATGGCAATGAAAAATTTGTACGATCATCTACAATAGAACAGTTGAATTCCAACCCATTTTCCAGACTATGGGCTGATTACAAAGTGTTTCAAATTATCTTAAAGGACTTGCTGCAAACTCATACTTGATTCCACAACTTAGACTTTTATGGCAGTTACTTCCATCATATAAATGTTTTCTTTGGTTACAAAAATTGTTTCTAATATTAAGTAAAATGGGTTCAACTCTCTTCTTCTAACTGTTCTTTTTTACTACTAATAATAATTAATGCCTCTTCTGCTTGTAACATCATTTAACTTTTAGGTAGACAATTATATCTCCCTTCAGCCTCCTTTGACTTGAATGAATATTCCCATTCTCTTAACCTTCTCTCATAGGTCTTGTTTTCTAAACCTTTTTATCATTTTTGTTGGTCTCTTCTGAGCTACCTACAGTCTATTTTCTTAAAAAAAACACAATGTCTGATAAACTCACCTGAAGCAGACCATTTTCTCACAGAGTAAAATCAATTCTTTTGTGTAAGAAATTTTTTGAGTGATTATATAAAGCCTTTTTCTAACCTACAGGTGGATCATACTATTGCTTAACTGGTATTCCCCGGATTTATAGCTATTTGGAAATTTACCAAATGCCATCATCAGACCCCTACACAGATGTACAAAATATAATGAAGCAATTATTTAAAAGAACATAAAACTAATTGTTTTTTTAAATATCTTTCCAAGTTGATTCAGCTGTTAACTCTGACCTGCTTTTAGCAGGAAGTTTACATGTAAAGAAAAGAGTATTATCTGCAGGTGTGAACACCCCTTGACATGGTTAACTTAAGAATTTCGTTGTGTTATTTGGCCTTGTTCACGTTTTGTTTTTGTTTTGTTTTTGTATTCTTCCACATTACAAAACCAGGCCTTTCAGAAAATGCAAACATGTATGCTTTTCAAAATTATAATGGACACTGAATTATTATAAAATTGCACAAGGGAAAAAAAATCCCAACTGACACCAAATCATGATTCAGAGGAATTCACTTGTTTTATAATGAATGTGCTGATCATATTTTCATTGTTGCAGATATGACATGATGCCGTATGGTTTTCTTGTGTAAAGGTGTCATTTAAGGCATAACCCAGTCCACAATGTATGTATAATACCATTATATTTTCTGATAGCTTAATACAACGTATTGTCTGATTACACACACATTCTGTAACATACTGTTACACCATCCAGCCATGTGTCTTTAATGAAACTTCAAACCTTTGTGCAATATCAATCTGCCAAAGAAAGTAGTCCCTTTGCAAATGATATAAGCAAACTCAGCTGCTTCCCTTTTAAACTTCCAGTTTCCTCTTTCATAATCAATCTAGTTGCTATGATAATCTATGTGACAGATGTTAAATGGAGAGATGTTTAATTTTCCCAAGGTGTTATTATATACTTATTTTATGTTCATTTGTTTTCACTCACCTAACGGCTTCATTGGGATGAAATTTCCTCGATGACTGCCTTGCGTTGTGAGAACTCCACATCTCATTCCTAAATAAGCCTTCCCTGACCTAAAAAAGCATTTTAATGCCCTATAAAAATAAATTCTTTTGCTTGGTGTCTAGCTAATGATTAGATCCACATTTCCCAAGGAGTTATCCCAGCACAATGAAATATTCTGGGACAAAAGGGTCCTCTGATCAAATAGGATTAGGAAGCTGTGAATTCTATTCCCTTCTTGGAGAATCACAATTCACATATGAATAATAATAGCTTTGAAAAGTTGCAGAATGAAGAAACCTATTTAAGGCAGTGTTCCTCAACATTTTTGGACTTGACATTTGATACATTTTTACTCCCACAGGGCTCCCATTAACAGTCCTTTGAAATCACTTTGAACACTGTGAAATATTGGTTTGCGACAATATTTCATACTGTGATATTCTCTCCGTTGATTTTCAGGCAGAGTCTTCTAAGTCCAAGGTGTTGATCAATGGTGTTTCCTTAATAATTTGTGGACATCTGTAACATGTGCAGGCAGATGATGAGACAGAAAGACCCTTACCTGAACTTGGGAGATGGGAAGAGGCAGTACTCATGTTAATTTCTGAAAGGAATAAATAATTATGCACCTATTATATTCTGGACACTTACACACTTTGGGTACATTCATTCATTCAAAAATACTTATGAATTGCCTGATATACTAGGAAGTGAGAATGAGTCTAGCACAAGGCTAATTCCCCATTCTAAGGATGCTTAGATTACTATGTTGAATCTTCAGGAGGTAAGAACTTTTATTTTCATTTTACAGATTAGAAAATTGAAGCTCAGAGATGCTACAGGATGTGCCCAAGGTCACAGAGGTGATAAGTCAGCATGGAAAAGTATCTGGAGGCTCACTCAGACCTTCTCATGAGACTCACATCCCAGCCAGAGCCTCTGTGTGCTGGGCCTTGCTGCCAGAGATTTAGAATGGCTGGCAGCAGAGACTCACATGGGATGAGATCAGGGGATTCATACTCGAAGACAACTCATCAAAGCTACTGTCCTCAAGCTACTTGATTACCTGTTACACACATTCTTTAACAAAGACCTGTAATCACAAGAGGAGTCAAACCTGGAGGCATATTTATGTGTGTAAATAACACTCCTCTGCTTTCCAAGACGTTTTGCATCAGCATTCTTAGTAAACTCTTTCATCCTTGGCTCCCAACCTAACTTTACAGGGAAACTTAATCTATATATTTACAAATCACTCTCCAAAAGTGAGCCTCAAACCCATCTTTAAGTTCATAAGACCTCTTATTCTGCCTCTCACAGTCAAGAATATGCTGTGTCCAGAAATTTTCTGTGTCCTTGGCCCACGGTTTTCATGGGGAAATGAAATGGGCTTTGAATTCTAGGTTTGAATTCCTGCTTTCCATCTTATTAGAGTATGAAAATTTCAAACCAATTTATTTTTGTCCCTTCCCCTGCCCCCTCTATTGTACTTTCTTGCTTCCTTATAGTCAAGATGCATTTTCAAAACCATAAGAACACTAGAAGAAAATGTTGGAAAACCTCTTCTAGATATCGGCCTTGGCAAAGAATTTATGAAGAAATCACAACAACAACAAAAATAAATAAATGGAACTTAATAAAGCTTCTGCACAGCCAAGGAAATAATCAACAGAGCAAATAGACAACCTACAGAATAGGAGAAAATATTCTCAAGCTATACATCCTACCAAGGGCTAATAATCAGAATCTACAAAGAACTCAAGCAAATCAGCAAGAAAAAAATAAACAACCCCATCAAAAGTGGGCAAAACACATGAACAGAAGTGTTTTAAAAGAAAATAGACAAATGGCCAATAAACACAGGAAAAAAATACTCAACTCAGTGTCACTAATCATCAGAGAAATGCAAATTAAAACCACAATGAGATATCGCCTTTCCCCAGTTAGAATGGCTTTTACTAAAAAGTCCAAAAATAATAGATGCTGGTGTGGATGCACAGAGAAAGGAATGCTTATACATTGTTTTGAGGACTACTAATTAGTACAACATCTATGGAAAACAGTATGGAGATACCTTAAAGAACTAAAAGTGAACCTACCATTTGATCCTGCAATCTCACTACTGGGTATTTACCCAAAGGAAAAGAAGTATTTTATCAAAAAGATACCTACATGTTGAATGTTTATTGTAGCACAATTCACAATCACAAAGACATGGAATCAACCCATTGCTCATCAATTCATGATTGGATTAACAAAATTTGGTATATGTATACCATGCAGTACAACTCCACCATGAAAAGGGATGACTTAATGCCTTTTGCAACAATTTGGATGAAATTGGAGACCATTATCCTAAGTAAAGTACCTAAAAATGCCAGATGTATTCACTATTAAATTGGAACTGAGGAGCACACATGTGCATAGAAGGATGTTAAACTCAATGGAAATCAAGCAGGGGAAAGAGGGACAGAGGGGATGGGTGATACCTACTTAATAAGTACAATAAACACTATTTGGGTGATGGGCACACTGATAACCATGACTCAAGCATTATAAAAGTGATCCATGTAACCAAAAATATTTGTACCCTCATAATATTAATACTTTGAAATTTAAAAAAAGAAACTGGCTTCCAGGGAATGATTTGAAATGTATTCAGGTGACATAGATTCTCTAGTCTCTCATGGGATGAAGCTCCTCTCAGCTCTGTTGAGGCAAGTGTCTTCTGGGCTCCTGTAGAGTTCACTCCCTGGGGAAATCTTGCCCATGTGCTTGGCTTTAACTTCTTCCTGGATGCTGTTGGTTCAGCAAGCTCCAGGCCGATGTTTTCTTTAAACTCCAAACCCATGCTTCCAAAAGCCTGCCTGGCATTGTCATCTAGATGTGTTGCAGGCACCTCAATTCCTCCTGTCCAAACCTGCTCCTCCTCAGCATTTCCTCCACTCTGCAACTTAGCCATTCTGTAGGTGTTGACTTTGCCATGAGGGAAAAAATTATATTTCAATCCTGGCACCTCTAAGTCATGAGTATGCTTATTGTTCTGCAGTGTGTCTCCCATACTAAACTGTGTGCTTCTTGAGTACATCTAACATATCTCATCAGCCTTTACATTCCCAGTGCTAAGCAAGTGCCTGCCAAGTGATTGGTAATGGCATGAATGAATGTGGAAAGAGAGAATAAGAGAGTGAGAAAGCAGGGGGGGTGGGGGGAGAGGAAGGAAGGAGGCAAAAATGATTGATAATTCTTATGAGTGCCAACTATTTACAAAGCATACTTAGAGTTTAAGAGGTTTAAAAAGTTCAAGTTAAAGTAGTAAACCACCAGTAGCATTCTCTGTATCTGTTTTAGCAATGTTTCTGATCTTTATTCATAAAACACAATAAAGAGCAATGTAAGATTATACCTACTAAAATGTTTTTTAAGCCTGTAAATATGAAGTTTAGGATTCTTTCTAATTATTTTTTAGCTATAAGGTTTGATATCTTGGATTGAGGAGCAAAACTACAAATTGTAGGTTTAGGTATTGAAAAATTTTTTGTTACATAGTCACAATATTCTTTTAGTATGACATTAGAGATCAGGAAAGTCTAAGATGATGCTCAGAAAATTTCTCCAAAGTCAGCAGCAGTCTGGAATACTTTGTATCTGGAATTGCTTGGCCCAACTCCAATTCATCCCATATTTTCTTCAGCTTACTGGCTTCATTTGACTTTAAAAGAATACAGAATCTGTGGCTATTCATCAAGTTTGTACCGGTGAGTCCTCTTTAGGGTGATAGAAAAAGGTCTTAGAATTTGCTCTTCCTTTTACTTGTCATCCAAGGCAGAAATTTACCTGAATTTTAAACACATTAATGTCCACAGAGAACCCCCTTTTTTCAACAATAAGACTGTAGCCAAATTTCCTATTTCTCCACATACATAAATGAAAGAATCATAAGCCTTCTGGTCTTTAAGATTGTTATCTGTGTTATCATAATACATTCAATACACAAACAGGGGAGATTCCACAACTTTTCCTGTGATGCTGTTGACACTTGCCTTTCTGACAATGAAAAGAGAACTAATTATCTTATTTTGCTTTTTAAACATACAGACTTCATTTTTAAATGACAGACATTTCCATTTCAAGAAATAGAGAGAATCACACAAGTTACTTGCATATGGGGACAGGGATCTTCCACTCTAAAGGAAAAAGTATTTTATCTCTGATAAGAGGGAGTATAATGTAGCTTTAATGGGTTTTGAATTCACAGATAATAAGAGCAAACACACATTGGCATTTCCTATAAGCTAAGTTCTTTAAGTATATTACATAAATCAACACATTTCATCCTCGTAACCACCCTGTGAAGTAAGTATTATTTTTATCCTTTTTATAATTGAGGAAACTGATCAACAGAAATGTGCCTAGGACCAAGAGCACACAGGCGGCCAGGCCAGAATTTAGATCCAGGCAGGCAGCCTCCGGAGTCCTTAACCACCATGCTGTGCCAATCTGACCCTTGAGTCTCGCTCTACTGGCGAACTGTACAACTTGGGCCAGCAAAACTCTCTAATCCTTAGTTTTCTAATCTGTAAAAATGATAGTATCTAACATACAGGGTTATGTTAAGAATTAAATAAATATTGAATGTAAAGCCGGTGGTAGAGTGCGTAACATAGAGTACAAGCTCCCTAAAGGTAGCTGTTACCAATCAGGACATGATGTAGACATATTTCGTGTCTGACCTGTCATTAGACTGTATCAGTAGAGTCCCAGAAGGAAATAAATGGCATGCTCACATGGGTAATTAAAAGGAATTTAATGAAGAGATCATTAAGGAAAACCCACAGGGAAAAACAAAAGCACCCTAAAGTTAGACAATAATTATGGGGAGACTTTCTTTACCCCTCCTGGGCCTGAAAGGGACAGTACAGGGAGCAGTCTCTAGAACCTTCCAATGCAGAGGGCTGCCTGATCAGTGCTGCTGTCTTGGTGGAGGAATTAGCACTGCCAATGCATCGCCTGACAGAGAAGGCACCAGGGTAATAAATACCTAGGCCTCCGTCTTCTGCTATTGGCCACACCCCAAAGAGAGTCAGACTTCCAGGGAATCTGCTTAAGGCTCTGCGCAGTCTTCTAGCACCTGGTTTATGGATTCTGTCATTGCCTCCATTACAAAAATTTTGTGTGTGTGTGTGTTTGTATGATCTTCATGCTTCTGTGGAAAAACATATTGTAGGCATAATTTTGAATCAGGCATTGTAGACAATTTCTAGGCTAAGAGTGAATCATTCCTACAATCCCTAGGTAATTCATTCATTTTTAGTATTTCATGGGTAAAAGCTGAACTTATTTATTTACTTATTTTTATTTATTTATCTAACCAAACCCTTACATGAGGCTTGCCTTGGTACAAGGAAGTATTCTAAATCCTCAAATATTGGGTTATTTAATTTAATCCTAGTAAGGACTCTATGAGATAGATACTTTTTAGTCCCAATTTAACAGATGAACGAATTAAAGGAAAAAGTTAAGCCCAAGGTCACATAACAATAGTTAGCAGAGCCTGGATTTTAACCCAGGCTAACTGACTTCAGAGGAAAAGCTTTAGCAAGGGCATTAACCATGGCTCATGTTTTATGTGTTTATTGTCAAAAGCATCATAGATTCTTTAAAATAAGTGACTCTTTCTGTTGCAGAATCATTTTTGAGAGGAGCTTTTAAAATGGACTTAAAATGTGTAAATGCTGTTTGAATCCAAATTTGAGCAAACAGAATGGAAAAAAGAGAGACTTTTTTAAAACAATCAGGAAAGGTTAAACATAGACTGGGCTGGGTATTGGATAATAACAAGGTATTATTGCAATATTTTTCAGTGTGACAACATTTAAAAAATCCTTATCTTTTGGAGAAATAGTAAAGCTTCTATCAATGAAGAAATGAAATGTCTGGGATTTAAAGAGTGAGGACATGGATTAAACAACAATGGTAAAATGTTGATAATTGTTGAAGCTAAGTAATAGGTATCTAGATTGTGCTATTCTTTCTATGTTTGTGTATGTCTGCAATTTTTCATGATTAAAATTTGTTTAAATACTGTCAATTCCTATAGAGATATCTTAAGAGGACTACAAGAAAGGAAAACTTCCTAAGTTTAATGCAGCAATAATATTGATATTAATACTAATTATAGTAAAATATAATATATTCCAAGAGGCCTTTAAAACATGTTGCCTTGAAACTGTCTTGCTTTTCAGAGCAGTGATCCGAATTGGTCAGCACCTACTGACATTCATGTCTATCAACTACTACAGTCTTTCCCACATGAGCAAATGATCAATTTTTACAATAGATGTGATAACAGCCTTGTAGTAACAGTGGGTCTGCCTTCTCCAAGATATGAGTTCACTAGAGCTTAGCACTGGCGTTCTCTCCTGGAGAGAGTACGTGCCCTCAAGCTGGCACAGTGCCCTATTCACTTCTTACTGTGTCACCCTCACTTGCTTTACCTGCCTGGAAAATTGTAGCCATTGAAAATTACCACCTCTGAAGTCATATTTCTTCTTAGATCCTAGAGTGCAATACATTCTTTCTCATGTTCATGCCTCTGTATACATTGGAGACTCCACCTGAAATTTGCACCAAATCCCACCCCACCTACATCCCACCTCCTACCTCTACAAGATGTTTTCTCGCCTGGCTAGATTCATCACGTCCTTTACTACTCATTTCCTTCCATTAGCATTTCCTATGAGCCATGCTAGACTTGCTTATCTGTCTTACCCATTACCCTGTCTAGTCACTGAGGGCAGGCCTTGAGTTTTCTTAATTTTTGTATTCTCTTTTGTTAACATAGTTCCTGAGTTATAGAAGGGCTAAATAAATGGTTGGTGAATAAACGAATAAATTAAGCTGTTTATTTAAGCCTTGCTAAAATATTTGTTACACTGACCAAAGTTAAATTCTTTCAAACTTACCAATACCCCCACCACCAGTCATCTTATGTCTTGCTTTCTCACTTACCTATGCACACTATGCACACACACTATGAGGTAATTTGAAGGAGGAGATTGGTTATTTTCTTGACGATACAACCAAAGGACTCTCAGAAAAGCACCATATATGCCTTAGGTATGAACAAACTAGTTAGCCACACAGTTTTTGATGACTGTTAGACTTAAGGAAATCATAAAAGTTAGAGCTGGAGAGGCCTTGGAATTATCTAAACCTATTCTCTTCCATTTTGTAGCAAGTATATGGAGATACAGGGAGGTTAATTGACTTGCCCAAATTTATACCAACACTTAACTTTGGTCTTTTTCCAGAGAATGTCAATTCTGACACCACATTTTGCACTTAGAGAAGATTAACACCTTGGCCTTCCTATTTTAAGAGCTGAACCTTATATGTGATTTTGGAGGTGCTTTTTTAGAAAAAGAACACAAAATTATATAAATAAAATTTGGTACATACACGAATACTTATTTAGAATGAGAACATAGTCATGACATGTGATAGAGTATTTTAAGATGCTGAAAATACCAAATTAACACAAAATATTGAAAAGTAACAATATTCGTATAAATTAACTGCCTCACAAGCTTCTCCATTAATCCATTTCTTTGGAATGGTCATAAAAGAGTACTCTTTAATAATATGATGTGTTACGATTTCTTTAATGAAAAGTAAAGTTTTAGGTATATAGATAAATATGTAATAGAGGAGTATTTAATTTCTCCAAGCTGTACAGGCTTACATCTGGTAGTCTATGCCAGGTGTATTCAAGTGATAGCAGAGCCCTAGCAGCTAGGCATCCCTCAGACCTTGCTCGGTAAGAGAAGTGACTTTTGTAAGCACCAATTCATTCATCAGAAGTTCATGAAGTCCCTACGGGGTGTCAGTCACTGTGCTGGGCACTGGGAATGTGAAGATGAACAAGGCATCTTCTCTTGCCCCACGGAGCCCCAGTGTACTGAGGATGATAGGCAAATGAAGAATCAGAATTCAATGTCATAACTACTCTAATAGGGGTGTGGAGTGTGGTAGAGAAGGATTCACAGAGGAGTGACCTGGAGGTAAATCTGGAAGGATGAGTAAATTGCGGAGGAAATTACAGGGACAATGTGTACAAAGATGAAGAGCCAGCAAAGGAGATGCTATAACTCAGTAAGGGATAGATAGAAGATGTAAGCAAGTCAGTGTCAGGGGTCAGGGCTCGAAAGACAGGAAGGGAAAGATGAAGTGGTGTTGTATGGTATGCTGAAGGTCTTGAGCAATTACCTACAGGTGGCAGCCCTTTGTCAGTCCACTCTTCTAAAACAGAATACCCTAGACTGGACAACTTAAGCAACAAACATTTATTTCTCAGATTTCTAGGGGCTGGGAAGTCCAAGATCAAGGTGCGAGTAGAAGTGATGTCTGGTGAGGGCCCTCTTCCTGGTTTGCAGATGGCCGTCTTCTCATTGTATCCTCACCCGAGGGAGAGTAGAGGGGGAGGGGATGCAAGCTTTCTCATGGCTCTTCTTATAAGTGCACAAATCCCATTCTTCAGGGCTTCATTCTCATAACCTAATTACCACCCAAGACCCCACCTCCAAATACCCTTACATGGGAGGTTAGCATTTTAACACATAAATTTGGGTGGACACAAACATTCAGTCCATGGAACTCTTGAAGAATTTTAAGCAGGTGAGTATCATGACCTTGGAAATTGTGGGGAGGGTTGACTAGAGGAAGAGAGGATAGGGGAAACTGTAAACCAGAAGACAAACATGATATACATCTAAACGTATAGGTGAGAAAAGGCCTAAACGAAGGCAGTGATCGACAGGATGAAGTGGAGAGAATCGAGATAAATTTTCTGTAAATGAGAAGATGGACAGAATTGGTACATATTAGGGATGAGAGGAAAGGGAGCAATTGAGGACAAGTCCAGAATATTCTAGCTTGGGTACTCAGGGATGGAATTATCATTTGCTGAGATGAGTATTACATTAGTGTAGGCATTTCAGATGATATTCTCTCAAGCACTTTGTAAATGTTTTCATATATATATATAAACATTATTTTATATAAATAATATATTCACTTTCTACTTATAAAAATGCCTCGTTTAGAGCAAAAAGTAAATAATATAATATTAATAATGACACCTAAGTACCTTAAATACTTTATTACTAACTTTGATCTCTATTCTCTAAATAAACTTTTAAAAAATATTTCATCTGTTTCATGTTTTATAAAATGTAATCCCGTCTTTGTTTACTTGTACTGCTGTTTGTTAATTTTCATGTGTGGATAGAGTCACTCTTCCAGTACGCTCTTTTGTTATTCAGATGTCAAAATCCATATGGCTTCTTTTCTTGTATTTTCTGATTTTCCCTAAACTGACTTTGTAAAGAGGGCACTTGTAATATCCCCTTGTCTGCCACCATCAATTCCGTTTCTCCAACCCAGTACTACTCCCACAGGTAAATAGTTCTTTAAGCTTTTTCTTAGAGGAACTAATCCTTTTGCACTGTACAACATGATAATCACTAATCACACATAGTTATTTTATATTAAAATGAAATACATTAAAATTAAGATCTTTGGTTGCATTAGCCACATTTCAAGTACTCAATAGCCACATGTGACTATTGGCTACTGTACTCGATAGCTCAGATATAGAATATGCATGGTTCCAGAAAGTTCTACATCATTCTAGAAAGTTGTGGGCTAGCCTATTATTTTTCTTGATCCTTTTGAAACTGTTAGCAATTCATGCTGCATGCTAATACACTTTTCCCTCTAATTCTTTTCACAGAAAACACAATCCACATGCATTTTCATATAACATGTCTATGGTGTTTTGCATATAATTTTGATGATATTATGAAAATAGCGAAGTTTTAAATATTTAACAAACAGTTTTAGGTCCAGTTAGAAGAGGTTGCCAATACTGAAAAGGTCATCAAGATATAATGGCTGTCTCTGATAAGGTGTCAAAGTAACATCACTAGTTTTACAAGGGAAAAGGTGGTTCACAATACTGAACAGTCCATCTTGGTCAATTTGTTTCCAGTGAGTAATAAATCCTCCCTGTTTGCTAACTCAGCCAACTGGTGTGCTTGATTGACTCTAGAGAATTTATAGTCTCTTTCTAAAAATTTATTATTCAGTGGATCAGTATATTCATAATTTCAGGATCCCAAACTAACTCATCCAGCTATCTCACAAATGAATAAAGTGGCGTCATTTATTTGAGTGGTAACTAGAGTTTCATGATTATTTTCCTTCCAAATCCATCTCTTTCATGCCTGTCAGTAAGTCAAAACATAGTTAACCTAAGAAAAGAAAAAGACAAAAACCTCATCACCACATCACCAACTTTGGATGCATTTTAAAAGTGAATCAATCTCCTTTATGAAAAGACTAAACTCTGGTAATTCATCTACCTAGAATATCCAAAAGAGAAATAGGTCATAATTGTAGCAAAAACAATAAGCATAGCACTATTTGGAAGAATCAATAGTGTCATGATAAATGAAGTCCCCTTCTTGTATTGCTGCAACAAACCTCCTGTGACTGGGAAGTCCCAACTGACTCCCCACCAGCCCCTCCTCTCATACACTCAGCCCATGAGGTTCTCTCTGAGACTCTTCTAAAATCAGAGTCTAGGTCACATAAATCATGAAAAGCCTTGTAGATACAGCTATAGGCAGAAGTAAACTAGCCTCTTCTGAAAGGGCACCCCAATGAGGCAACTGATCGCTGGGCCTTTGTCATATTTTCAGCTGTGCTAGCTATATCCTGCAGCCACCCTACTTAGCAAGTGTGACGGACACTCGGTGCTGGGAGAACTTGATGCCATTCCTGCTGACAAGGACATTAACAGACTATATTCTTCTTGTGCCATTCAGAGGCACGTTGAACAAAGAAGCAAGTGGCCAGGATGTTCAAAGTTAACTGCAAACAGGAAAAATAAAGTTAATGTGACACACTGCAGTATTCTCTCTTAGCATGCAGTTGTAAGCTTTGAAAGTCCCGTTAAGTATCTCTTTTTTAAGATAAATACCTATTAAGTAATGTATATGCACAAGCTGAAGTGTTAAATGGTTTGTTGAAACCTATTAGAGTACACAAGATGATAAACATAAATTATAGCTAATATACTGCACCAGTGATTTTTAAACATAAAAATTACTGACACTGTAAAAACACACTTGAGTCATCGTAGCAGCATAATAGCACTAATCCATGTTTATCCAACCATGCACTTTTCAAAAACAACACAAACCTCTAATAAATGCTTTGGCTTCACCTTGACAACTTATATGGGTTATTGCCTCGTTCATGCCTGGATAACCATGTGTTATGACTTAAATGTTCTTTAATATCAATTTATGCCTTGAAGAAAAAAGATTGAATAACATAGTGTACATATGGTTCAATTTATTACAGCAAAACAATCATTTTAGTTTGAAGATATTTTCTCATGGTGCATATCATAGAAATCTTCTTCAATAGAGCTCTCAATAAACCAGATTTTTTATGTCACAATAAATGAAACTAAGGCAGCTAATTGTTGCTAAGATTCTAAATAGATGGGTCTATTTGGCTTCCTTGTCAATCAAGAAATACATTCCTTAACACTTGTATTTCTGGATTCTAATGTCTCTAATTGGATTTTACACTATCTGATTAACGAGGTAGTTTATAGTCTACTGTAAAAAAATTGATACTCAAAAAAATGTAGGAGGAAATTGTAGACTGTCAGCATTATTGAAGAGTCGAGAAGACACCAAGAATCATAGTGATGACAAAAACCAAATGAGAAGAAAGTGGGAATGAGAAAGTGAATAGAGAGAGTAAAACAAAATTATCCATGGTAATCTCAGAAATGCTGCTGAAATAGTAGAGGTAATCCATTCTGTTCAAATTCCATGGCATTGAGTACACCCTTTCCCCCACCCACACATCGAAATTCCAAGTCTTGGTAAGTAGTCACTTCTGTTTGGCCCTTGCTGGGTGAAGGAGTAGGGTTGGGACACATACTTAGTACACTAATGTGAAAACCCAAATGGTAAATGAGATGGCAGATAACCTGGACCCTGCAGGTATCTATTGCCTTAAGAAAAGTTAGGCAGTCAAATCAACCCTTAGTCATAGAAAGGGAAACAGAACAAACATTCTCACATATGGCTTATAGTAAAATAGCAAACCATACCCAGATTTTTAAGATATGTTCCTTAAATAATTTTGTCTTTATTTCTCACTTTCCCTCTGCTAATCAATGTTATTTGAAAACACTTTCTTAGGCCGGGCGCAGTGGCTCACGCCTGTAATCCTAGCACTCTGGGAGGCCG
>VBSM01001681.1:9591406-9632026 GCA_008086735.1 Cheirogaleus medius | reverse complement strand
GAAAACACTTTCTTGTGTGGGGAGTTCAGGTGTAGTAGAGTAGATAGGGTAAAAAAAGATTATATTGGTATCTGATAAATGATATGACAAAAACTTACAGGGAAGTGTTGAAGAAAGAAAGCTTCATGGAGGTAGCACTGGACGTTGCTGAATCTTGACAAAAACACACAGAAGTTAGTCTGAAAATTACCCATGGGCTATGATAGAAAGGCAACATGTCTTCCTGAAATAAATATTGATGATAAAATGTAGAGGACCAAAACATTTCATTCAACAAATGCTAGGCAATGGAAGATTCCACCCACTCAACAGATTTACTCCCTTCCAAATAGGATTTCCTTGAGATGTTCCACCCAAGCAAATGCTAACTCTCCTTTTCCACAATAGGTCTCTGTAGCTGAATGGAATTCAGCCTCTCCATATGGCTGCATTGCTGTAACCACTAGCTCTTTCTTACCAAGGCATTATTTAACCTTGTATGCCAAGTAGATGAAGAATATTCTTGCAATCAGATACATTTCACAAGGCATCCTCAACACATCCATTTCTGAACTGATTAATAAAAATCTGGTCAAACTGAACCTTCTTGTTTCCAGAACTTGGCCATCTGCCTTTCTACCTAACTCTCCCAGCTTTTGATTGCTTTGGTTTCTGCTTCTAGAACCCATTCCTCTCCCAGCTCTACATTTATAAATTCCACCAATTTTTTAAAGCCCTAATCTTATCTCACTTCCACAAGGAAACCCTCCCTGATTGGAAATGGCTTCTAGTAGCTCCTCTGTTTCTTCCCAACTCTCACAGTTTTTTCCTGAACTTTTTCTGTGGAATTTACTGATTTTTATCCTCTACTCTTACTGTTCATGTTTGTGTTCTCTATCTTCCCTGGTAAGCTCCTGGAGTGCAGGCAGGGCCATTACTTTTCTTATTTTGTTTCTTCCTTAGAGTTGGCTGCTCTACCTTGAGTGGTGCAGGTTTCAACCAGCTTTGTTTAATAAACATGATTGATTTTCCCATAATTTTGAGGCTTTCCTCTATTGATGCCATAGAAACTCACCATAATTAAGATTATACTCTTGCAAAAATATTAATGAAGAACTGGAAAGAGAGACATTTCTTCTGTATCCCTATTATTGTTAACAACAAAGAAAAAACAGTTGATTTATAGCTGTGACTTCTTTCACTTTAGTTTTATTCCTAATCCATCCAAAGGGACTGGATTTAAAAATTATATGACTTACAAATACATATGGGCATTTAAAACTCCAGAAAACATGCCTGTCTTATTTATCCACCTTGAAAGTATCATAATGGCAAACAGCAAAGTATAGAGCACTGTTTCCTAATAGGCTAAGCTTGTGTGTGTGCCCATTGGAATGCATACTTGAACTGTCTAATTCTTCCCCATTATCCATTAGCCTAGCACACATATTCTGGGATGAAACTCAAAGTCAATGACTGTTTATCATCATTAGCTACTCCAAGCAATGATTTACGTGTAAGTCCAGATACTGTTCACCACATCCAGCCCATCGGCAGCCAGGTTTCCCCTAGAGCATCCTTAAGTGATTCTTACTTGAGGAAACCCATCCCAGATTCCAAATGTGGAGGTCTTTGAGCAGCATCTGAGAAGACTAAACAATCTACAATTATGATATCCCCCTTGAGAGCATCACCTCTGTAAAGGAAACAACATGTGCAAATAGACACAGTCATGTAAACACCATTTACTCCTTCTGTAAGAGCAATAGATATGTGATTTGAAATCAACTCACCACTGGGGATGGGGTGGAGGTGGGAAACCTAGCAATAACAGAGTCTTGGTAGTAATTTAGGAAATGGCTGCCAGAATATCTCTGGCTCACTTGCTGAAAAAATTATCCTTTCTCTGGAGCTACATGGATGGTTTTATGTGATAACCAAAAGTGAAGACCATCCAGCAGATTAGAACAGGGACCTGGAAGACAAATCTCTCAGCTCCAACTTTGGCAATGCTGCCAATTTGCTGGGCTGATCTTTGAAAAGTAGTTGTTCTGTTATAGGGCATCATTTTCCTCCCTGAAAATACAGGAATGTCACAGTGGATAATGGTTTTCTGATTTTCTTAAAATACATTTCAATCACAAAATAAATGATTAGGCTCTCATGAAATTATAAGATCATCTTAAATAAAAGATTTCATAATCTTTTAGAATTATATTTCCATGTGCCCCAGAAATAGGCTTTTAACAATTGGGGAAGAATCCATCTACTATGTTTAAGAAGCAAAAAGAAAAGCAAACAAAACTCAACTTTGGCTATGATCTCTCTGTTTTAAAAATCTATGAATCTGTACTTTCAAGCTATGTTTAGAAATTATGTAAGCAATGGTGTTCATTTTATTTCACATAATTTTTCCTCTTCTGGTTTAAAAGTCTTCATATGCAGAAATGCAATCTGCATTTTGCATATATTTACTCATATATTTTAAGGTAAAGTTTATAAACTCATCAGGGTAAAAAAAAAAATCCAGACCCATGTAAAAGTCTCAGTGATACTGCCTTCACAATTGTTACTGCCCCATTTTATCTTGTCCTTTTTAGATTTAGTGATAGCCTTGTTATAAAAACCTGATCTCAGGCTATGATTTCATTCATTTGTATTCTACAGTAAATTTAAGATAATATATTCACTTTCCTAGGGACCTTCTATGTAAAGCCTAAACTCAAATTTGAAATATTTGCCCCCTATTCAAGCAATTTAGGGTACCCGTTAGTGGATGAGAAATTCCTGGGGGTAAGATCTGGGAAGAGGTGGCAAGAAGCCTTCTCCAATATCCTAGAAATCATATTAAAATACTTCATAAAAAGTAACATTATCTACCAGTACTAGGAAGAACCCCACAAAGTTCCTTTTATATTTGTTTTATATTTATGTTTTTAGGTTGTGTACATATTTTTAAATAATTATTACATTTTATAAAGGAAAAGCATTCTCACCTAATTATAGATTTCTAGTGGTAACTCCAAACTTCATTTTCCTCTCTTTCAATCCTTCTAGATAGTGGGAAGGGACTACAAGTAATGAGACAGCAAGAGCAAGGGTGATGTCAACGGCGCATACCCTAGTATTCCCTTTCTCTAAATCTTGTTGCATTTTACCCCAATTTCCCCTGAGTGAACAGTCTGTATAGAGACAGGGTTTATCTTCTTTACATTCAGATGGTTGCATTTCCTGCTTAAAATGTCAGCTGGATTGTCTCTGCACCCTGCCTCCCCCCATCTTTTGGTCTCCCAGAAGCTGTCTGCTGCCTCAGGCAAACTTAATGATGGCAGGGCCGCAGAGCCAAAAAAGGAAAAACACCTGTGGCCAGTCTAAAGTTTAGTCCTGAAATAGACAGGCAATGGCCATCACCTGCCTGCTGTGTGAGAGCCCAATCAAGTCTATTCATCACAACTGTGCAGATAAGGGCTTTTTCTTCCCCCCCTCTTTTTTCTTCTTCTTCTTTTTTTTTTTTTTGGCTGTTGTTTTTGTTGAACTGAGTATGATAGGAAAAGAAGAGAACAGAATATAGCAAAGGAATGGGGAATGGTGCCCTCTGCCTGGTCCCGAATGGCTGCTGTTTATACAGGTCCCATGGAAGTGGTCATTCTGAAAAAATGGCTCCCAAAACATGCCATTTGGGAAAATGAACTTGGACTTCTTTTTTTAAAAAGAAATTCTATTATGATATTTTCTTTAGGTTTCCAGAGGAAATTATGAAACAAAAGAATAAGGCATAATGACAAGTAAACTAAGTGAGGACCTATCATGTGTCAGGGAGCACAATAGCTGGGGTTTGGAAAGGTGATTTTTCGTCCATGCCTTGTCACAGCAGGAAAATAAATAAATAAAGGAGGGAAAAAAATCAGGCAATTGTGGATGCCATGACAAGAATACATGCTTCCATCCTTATCTTTCAGCAATTCTTGATATGTCGCCCTTCTTGAAATACTTGTTTCCCCATGATCCAAAGTTTCCTGGGTTTTTTCCAATCTCCTTGGCTCTCCTTGGCTCTCCTCTATATCCTTTGCAGGTCTGTGCTCTGTTCATCTTTCTTAATTGGTGTTGATCCTAGGCCCTGGGTCATTTGCTCTCTGCACTCTCTCCTTGGGAGATTTTATTTCATCCACCACAAATCTGCAAGGAACATCCATATGCTGATAACTGCCCAGTCTCTCTGTAAGCCATCTCTCGCCTAAGCTCCACACCAGTATGTAGGGGTGGCCCTTTGCCATGCCACTGACTAATGAGATACATGCAGATGGCTATTGGGGATTTTGTAGTGTACTCAGCCTTTCTGATATAAGTGCCAAAGTGCCATCCTTTCCTCTGGTTGTATAGAGAATGATACGAGGCTGTGAGTGAAAAACAAGCAAACAAATAAAAAAGCTATCTTGTAAACAAGAGGTAGCCATTAGAAAGAACCTACCTGCTGAATATGGAATAGCTGGGACTTTTATGAAATTGTGAAATTACTGCATGAGCTGTGACTGTTTGCCCTAGACTTCCTATATTATGAGAAAAATAATGCCTCTTTTTGGTTTTAGGCATAGTTATATGTATAGTTGCATATAATTTTCTATGGTAAATGAGAGAATATATTTAAATGAGACAATTATATTTAACATGGATGGAATGTTCACAAAAATTGATTATGTATTTTTACACAAAGGATATCTCAACATACAAAAAAGCGATAACGCTTTGGGCCACATTCATTGACTATAACTTAATAAAATCACAGGTTAACTTCAGTAAGCAAGAATCCCCTATCATCATCATCATAAATGCACCTCACCATCTAAATCTATTCAACTAGAAATTTAAAAATCAGAATTTCTAAGAACTCTTGAATTAAAGAAAAACTAAGATTCAAATGATAAATAATTTAATAATAAATGACTTTCCACTATAAGGAAGAGTTTTCCATCTCCTTATCTATTTATTTATTTATATCTATATGGACTAGTGAATTCTTTTTTTATTCAGTGGGATACAATCTATTATAATCATTATTTATTTTGACCCCTAAATTATTACAAATTTGGCCAGCAAGAATCCCTTCAAACTGGTTCTTGTTTCTTTTTGACGGGCCTCCATCATTTTTTGAACATTACTTTCTAGCCCAAGATATTCCTGGCACATTTTGTACTTTTCCTGCCCTAACTCTGGAAACAGTTATTTCTCCGGGAGCCCTGGTCCCTTTTAATGAGGAATAGTATTTAGATATCAAGTTTAGGTATGCTTATTATTCTAAAGTACCATTACTTCCAGGCCCTTCCAGAGGACAGGATTTCTTCTAGTTTGCTTTTTCATATTTGTAACTCTCTTCTCCATCAGTGAGAAATCTAGCTCTTTTTATCCTGAATATCTCTACTCAGTTCCTCAAACTTAAGAAACAGTTTTAGAACTTCTAATCAATATCTCTGTGAGAAGCAAACATACTAACTAGGATCCCATATTTGTTTACAGATCTTTACTCTTCAAAAATATCAAGGTTATGAAAGACAAAGAAAGACTGAGAAAAATTTTCCAGATTAAAGGGTTTTAAGGGACATAAAAACTGAATGCAGTAAGCAATCTTGGTTTGCGTCCTGAAAGAAGAATATGTAGACAGTTAGTGTAATTTATTACAGACCTAAGATTAGCTAATATCATTGGATCAATGTTATGTTTCAAACTTTGAAAATTCAAATGTGATTATATAAGAAATACTTAGAGGGTGCGAGGACAGATGTCTGAATTTACTCTCAAATTGTTCAGAAAAATATATATGTATATATACATATCTACACAGGTACATATATGTGTATACACAAAGACATATATATGTTTACATATGGATGCATCCAGATAGCAAACAATAATGTAAGTGGGACAAAATGTTAACAATTGGCAAATCTGGATAAAGAGAATAATGGAGTTATTTGTATTAATACTATTTTGTAATTTTTCTGAAAGTTTTAAATTATATTTAAAAAGTTACAGAAAAAAAGGAAATAAAATATAAATGAACATGGGTATGCTACTGGAGAAGTGCCTAAGGGAAATTTATAATTTCGGGAACGTATATTAGAAATAGAGAAAATATTCACATAAATGAGCTAAAAAACATTGGAATAAACTAGAAAGATACTAACAAAAATTCCAAAAAGCAAAAGTAAGGATAGAACATAAATGCAGCAATTAGAGAAATAGGAAAACAACAACCACCAAAGCAGGAAAAACCCCATAAATATTAACCAATAAAATGAACACTTGTTATCTAAAGAGATCGATAAAATGAAGACATTTTTAGCATATCTGGTTAAAAAGAAAAAGTGCTTGCACAGGGCAACAATGTTGGGGAAATAACTGTATATCCAGAGATATAATATTATGGATGTTATGATAATAAATTTGAAAATCTAGATGAAGTGGATAATATAATATAACATAATATAACCACACACATAACAAAAATAAATCTGAAAGTTGATAAAGGACTACCCCCAATGGGGAGGAGATATGTCAGCTTCGTGGGAAGATTCAGCATTGAAAAATGTCAATTATCCTCAACATAATAATAAATTTAATCTCATCTCAATCAAAATTCCACTATAATCTTCCATGTGTCTTAAGAACCAATTATAAATTTAAATGAAAGAGAATGTATGTAAGTATAACCAAGATCTCTTGGAGAACAGAAAATATCGAGGGCCCCATCCTTCGAAATTTTATACTTTATCACAAGGTTGTGGCAAAGTGTAGTAGTATTGATGCATGAAAACATTCATCAGTAGAAGTTATCAGAGACTCCAGACACAGACCTATACATACATGAAAATGTATATTTCACACGCAATGAAAAAAAGATGGTTTTTGACAATTGGCTATTCTTTTAGAAAAAAAGACAATCTTAGGTACCTACTTCTTACCATTAACATAAATAAAACAAAAATCTCAAACGGATTAAAGCTATAAATTTACTTAAAAATTATAAATCTATTCAAAAGAATTTGGACAAAATGTTTTCAGAGCCTTGGAATAGGATAAGTCTTCTTAAACAAGACAAACTGAAAATGCCATATGGAAAAGATATATATTTTATATTTGAAGAAAATGTCAATGAGATAAACAATACAAAAAACCCAAAAGCTAGAAAATTTACAAAGCAAGTACTGATTGAGGCAATTTTTTCATTGTTTATAACTGAAAGGATTAAAAATCAGAATATATTTTAAAATTATTCAAAAAGAGGCTACCAACCCAACTGAAAAAAAGGCAAAGAATATAAAAAGACCATTTACAGAATAAGAAGTACACGTGAATGACAAACACTTAAAAATATGCTTAGTATCATTAATAACCAGAGAAATGCCAAAGAACACAACAAGACTGACAAAAACTACAAAGATTGATAATAGTAAAAGGTAGTAAAATGTGAGTAAATCGATATTTTTAAATACTACTGGTAAAAAATCAGTTGATACAGTCATTTGGCAGGATATTTCTGAATCTCTTAAAATTAAATAAAGGAATGAATTCACTTTGATCCAGGAATTACACTTCTCATTATTTATTCCCGGAAAACACATACATGTGTGCCGAAAGAAGAACATGCAGAGGTGTCTACTGCAGCATTACTGTGATAGAAATAAAATTTAGGGTTAAAATGTTCATCAGAATGAGAAGGAAAAAAATACAACCATACAATGGAATTCTGTGTGTAATTTGGACTGAATGTTTTCAATTTATGTAAATTATATTAAGGGAGTATCAGGACATGTTGCTGAATGGCAAAAGCAAGCTACAGAAGAACATATATAGCATTAACCTATTTTTAAAAAAACTCACACAAAATAAAACTATATACAAGTATATATACTGTGTGTAAATGCATGAATTAAATGCCTATACCAAACTGATTTAATGAACAAATATATTCTCATTATCCTTAGGGAAAATATAGAAATAGAGGTGATGATTAAGGTTGACATATAACTCTATCTGCATTATTTAATTTTTTAATATATATTCGAGTGGCATTATTAATTTTTATATATATTTCAAAGAAAAACAGAAGTTATTTTTTCTACAGCCATAACTAACCATGTAAATTATATTCACATAAATTAGTTAAAGACCTCAAAGATTACTTCATCTGATGAATAACACAAATGTTCTAATTTCCACATTTCTACACATGCATGCACACATACATACATACATGTGTATACAGTTCGTTTGATTGACAATTACCATTTAAAATAATTATGTATATATAATTTTATGTAGTATCTACATTCCTAAAAAGTTGAAATAAATATTTCTTCCTAAATCAAATCATATTTTAAATGCACTAACAAAATACAATTATTTAATAAGATATTCTGTGGTGAGTTATTTTGTAAAGTGAATAAATACTCGATAAAATGCTTGACTTTATAAATGTGAATTTTATATATCAACTTTACTTAATAGAGGATAGCCCTGCAGAACAGAGAGAGCATAATTTTGTTCCCTGTCTTCCAGATAGAATATAGCTAGTTTATACAGATTATTTATATTATATTCTTGGACCAATTTATTTTTATAAAAAGCACTATCAGAATGCAGTCCTTTTATTTAAATAGCAAAAATCCTCCACAGATTTCTTTCTGAATCATCAAAATCTCCTTGGAAAACTGAGTGTTTGGGGGCAATTGCTATATTAGTTTTCATATTTTAATTTTATTGCCAAATATTTAAATATATTTGATAAGTACCGATGCAAGCTGAAGGATCTTAAGAGTGTGTTCAAGGGGATTATATTAGAGGCCTCAGAGTAACTTCCAGATCTGAAGGGATTTCTGAGGCTAAATGAATTCTTAGCAGGTTTATGAGAAAACCTTTTAGAAATATTTTGTAAGTTTACTTGTTAATCAGCAGATCTGATTTCTACAGTATTGCCCACAGTGAACAATTAGCTATTTTTCATGGCTGTAATGCTTAGTTAAAAATGATAAATTTTAATTATAGATTTTATTGTTTTTTTCTTTAAAAGAGAAATGATCCAAGAATATAAGATATGCCTTAAAGTAAAAGGTCACCAAATTTCATTCTCTTTAGAATACAGGCCTTTGGGTATCAATAGCCAAATCTCATGTGATCTTAATAATCCAAGTCAATTTTATGTTTTACCACCTTGTGGTAGTTACAGCTAAGTCAAATATTAATAATTAGTCTGAAAGTTCATTATATCCAGAAGGTAATGCCTAAGTCTGGTGTCAGCATCCAGTATATTTTCTTTTTAATATTATTATGTTTTTTCTCTCTAAAATCTACTAATAGCCATATCCTCAGGTACAAAGGGAAAAGCTGTGGTTTGAGCTCCATACTTTTCCCAGGAATTGGGAAAAAAATTGCCAAAGCCAAAAGAGAGAAAAATCTACAACCACAAAGCCATTTGAAATATTTTTTAATATTATTTGAAAGAGAAAAATACAGAGAAAACAGGAATACGAAGGAAGGAAAAAATTACAGAAAATATAAATTTGACTAGTCACATGATCAAGAAGTATTTCCGAATGCCCACTGGAAGTTGGTAAAAATGTTTTTTTATTTTATTTAATAATAAAAGAAAGTCATCTTGCATTTATCTCTCGCACTTGTCTAGCAAAGTACAAAAGTAAACCTACCTACCCAATTATTTTCCTTCGCAGTTCAAGGGAAACCAATTAAAACACCTCAATAATCAAGAAGACATGCACACAAAATTAACACTTACAAAGTACAAAATAGAAAATAAAAGTGCCCCATAAATCTTTGCTCAAAAGACAGAAAGCGCGATAGTCTTGATGTATATGCAGCCAGATGTTTTTCTACAAAGATAGATAAAGACCGGGATATATAGACAAACAGCTTGTATATTTTTTTCCAGTTTATCCTTTATCCTTTGAGGTTCACTGTGGAGCACATAACTACAGGAGAACACAGTGTTCTTTAAAAAAGCTGAAAAGAAGCAGATTAGGTCAGCAGATAGAGCGTTTCTGGCAAATTGAACGACATAATGAAAACATTTTTTGGAATTAGCCATTTGGCCAATATGGAAAAAGGAAAAAGGTATATAGTAACATTTTCACTTGGAATGCCTTGATCTTTGTCAATAACTTCTGCTAAAACATGCAAACAGAACTTGACAATTATTGACTCTTGTCACCAATAGGAAATTTTAAGTTTTTTTAAATTAATTGTGTTCAAAATCCTAATACATTTTTAAAGAAGGGAAGCAGAAGCACATAATTGGAGCTGCCAGTTACTGGGCACTCAGTGAATGTCAGCAAAGATAGCAAGACACAGAGAGGTCATATAAATAGGGCCAGGGATTGACAAGTCTTTAGCAGGGCAGTTTTGCTTCTTAGCATATGCTGAATTTTTTATTTTGTAAGTCATTGCTGTGGTGTAAAGAACATGGAAAAAGTTGTACTTGAACTACTGATTACTAATTTTGACATGTCCCTACCTCTTAATCTCCATGTTTCTCATTTTCTTCATCTATAACATAGGATTAACTACCCTACTGATATGTCTTGCAAAGACTTTGTGATGTCTAAATCATGTTAAAATGAGCCAATCTGTGTTTTAAAAATTGAAAAAGTGGACTAGGTGTGGTGGCTCACACCTGTAATCCTAGCACATTGGGAGGCCGAGGCAGGAGGATTGCTTGAGCCCAGGAGTTTGAGGTTGTAGTGAGCTATGATGATACCACTGTACTCTAGTCTAGGCAGCAGAGTGAGACCCTGTCTCAAAAAAAAAAAAAAAAAGTGAGCTATGTATGTATGAGCTGAGTGTCCCTTCTTATTTGGGTGAAAAAAATCTATTGATGAGAAAGAGTCAGTTTGGGGGAAACCCCATAACCTCAAAGTGAACCATTAGCAGTCCTTTCTCATAAAAATGGGCTTTAGAAGGAAATGATATTTAATGCCAGGGTTTCTATTTCATAAGGAATAGTTTTAAACAGGAGAAATGTGCTTTCCTCATCTAAGACCAGGCTGTCTGCCATTGTGGTAAAGTGAGTGTGTACGTTTCTTTTATCATCAAGAAAAATGAAGGCAGTTAGAAACTACGAGAAAGTCAAATATGTACAAGAAATGCATAGTCTAAATATGACTGCATGGAGTTTTAAGAAAAGAAATGTAGCAGATGCTGTGGTATCCCACCAGATCCCTCTTTAGGACCAAGTCACTCATTCCCTCACACATAGTACAGTCGCCTGCTGATGGCTCACAAGTACCTTTCTAAGAAGTGCCATCTGCCAAATGGAGCTGCCTCACACAGAGTTAAGCCCCTTCTTCAAAGGCAGTCCACGGTCAATGCCTGGTCTATGTGGATGTGCAAATGCCCAACTCCCTCGCTTCAGCTTCAGAGCTGGGGCTCTGCTTGACAGTAAAACCTCTCCCTCTGCCCCATCCTGCTTGTCTCACACCCTCCTGAGAGCACTCCCCAATAAACTTCCTGTACATAACATTTCTTTCTCAGAATCTTTTTCTAGGGAGCCCACTGTAAGACAAGATGCCAGTAGTCTTTGACATTATAATAGGAACATTCTCTTTTCAGTGGCTCATTTGGAGGGAAGAGTCAATGGTTATATAAATTTAACAAATCAAAAAGAACAGTAGAATGCTATTATAATATTGAACATTATGAAGGAAATCAAAAAATAATTGCTGAAATTGCTAAATACTTTACCTCTTGGACTACGAAGTAGAAAAACCTACCTTTTCATTATAAGATCTTCTGTTTTCCTGCGCAATGTTCATGTATTACTTTGAATTGTTTAAGGGTAGTGTGGGGTGAAGATAAGACTTCCCTTTTCCCTTTGAATATTCACTGGAAATCAACTGACAAAAGGCAGATTAATAAGGGAAAAGACATACAAATTTTTTATTTTAATGTGCATAGTATGGGGAATCACAAGAGAATAATTACCCAATAATCCAATGGGTGCAGATGCTTATAGACCCTTCTTCATAGGGGAGGGGAGATGGGAAAAATATGGCAATTTGGGGAACAGTAAATGATTTTTAGGGAAAAGAATGGGCTTGGAGAATATACAATGTCCTGGGACAAAGTCTATTGGGCTCACAGAGCAGACAACGGTTTGTCACAAAAGTCTGTCTGGGTGTGTGGACAGACTTCAGTCTTTTCGCCTGTGATAGGAGTTAAGTTAATGAAAACTCAGTGAAGGGATCAGAGGTATTAATAATTGTTTTCTTCTTTGGTGAGTCTGGACTTTAGGTAAATAAGGGAACTTCAGAGAACCACTTCATCCTGTGCTTTGGGAGAGACAGAGGATTGAGAGAACAGAAATGGGAGTGGGGAAGGTTGGAGAGACATTGAGTGTGCTTCTTCAGTCCAGCATGTCAAAGCACCATATTTTGGGGCATCAGTTTCTGAGCACCAACCATAGACACATATTAAAAATGAGTGTCTTTCTGCATTCAAAAATAGTATCAATTTCTATGAAGTGTAAAAAAGAGTGAAACCAAACCACAGAATTTACCTCTGCAAAAACATAATGGAATCATTTAAAATTTAGTTGAAAATAAACAAGCAAAAGCCTACCAAATCACCAAACAAGGAAAGAGGGTCAACTTCATGGACTTAAATGTCAAAAAGTTGTGACCAAGGAAAGAAAAAAAAAAGATTATAGTATGATCTGGTTTGATACATCTCCTAATCTGCTTCCCAACCTTCAAACTCACACATTTCATAAATGCTGTTAATGTAAGAAGATGAATCTGAAAAAAAAAGTATTTAAAATTCTATCTAATATTTTTTATCCAAAACCACACTCACCCCAATTTGAAGAAAAATATACTAACAAGGCAAATAGAGAGCCCAGGAGACCATGGAGAGAAAACTCTTGTGAGTAGAAACTCTTCTTACCATCCTAGTATCAAAAGCTATCTAGGTTCACTATTTTAAAGCTTCCATGCTGAGATGAAGCAAAAGCTTAGTGATATACTTCCTAAAAGGGCGTACATTTTTGAGTAGTAAAGTATACCTCAGTACCAGATATCTAACAACACTGCAGGAGAGAAAGCAGAATTCAGGAAGGGAACAGCCCAGTTGAACCATAGTTGACACACACACATACACACACACACACACACACACACACACTTTGCATTGTAGGGATACAGAGATGGGGAAAGGACACAAAACAGTCCCTGACTGCAACTTGGAGAGTAAAATAAACAGACCTCAGATGAAATAATGTGTCGAGGAAAATTCAGTCATAGTGTATGAAAACAATAAACTGATCTCCAGAGAAATGCCCATGTTAAGCAAAGGGAAAATGAAAATCAATGCATGAAAAATAGTCTGAAAGAGAATAGGATAAGGAGGAAGAAGGAGGGAAGAAGGAAGGAACGAAGGAAGGAATAAAAGAAGGAAGAAAGAAAGGGAGGAAGGGAGGGAGGAAAATAGCATGCTAATGAACTGTGAAGAACTTACTCTTCACAGTTGGTTTAACATTTGAAAATCAATCAATGTGACTCACCATATTAACAAACTAAAAAAAAAAAAGAAAAATCATTTGATCAGGTCATCTCAATACATGCAGAAAAAAATCAATTAACAAACTCCGACACCCACATGATAAAAACACTCAGCAAAGACAATAGAAGAGACCTTCCTCCAGACACTTTAATGGCCCTAGAGAGGTGATCATGAAGATCCGTGAAGCAGACCAAAAGAAAGGCAACATGAAGGATGGGCAGGCATCACTGAGCTGACCTGCACCACTCCTTGTTAAGTACCAGACTTCAAGCCATGGCCTTGTCATGAGGAACATGTTCGCCCTCACCACTGCAGCCAATGGCTTAATACAGAAGGTGATAGGCCTGGTCTTATGGGTTGAAACAACAATGAAATTACCCAATATCATAATGAATTGCTTACCCTTATTTTTAAAAAATTCACAATAGCCCCAGAACTCTATCCATTTCCGCCTTCTTCTGAACACTGATAGCAGTTTTCTCTCTCTTCTCAGGCCACTTCTCTGACTTTTACTTGTATCAGTAATTGTGTCATTCTATTCAACTAACTCTAAACTCCTTGGGAGCAGAATTGTGTATTCATCATCTTTGCTTTTCCCCAGAGCCTGGACAAGAGAGAGCTGCCTTTCTCATAGGTGTTTCTCAATAACTACTTGTAAAATAAAATTGAATAAAATAGCATTATAAAAGACAGACCATGAACTAGAAATGAGAATTCTTGAATTCTAAGCTTGATTCAGTAATTAACTAGTCATATGATCTTGTGGAATCCTCTGCCTGTTTGAGTTTCAGTTTCCTTTTCTTTTAAATGAAGGAGTTGGGATTAATTGCAAGGACTTAAGATTTCTTCCAGCTGTAAGTGTGTGTTTTGTTACGAATTTTAAAGATAAACTAAAAAATGACATCTCTTTAAGATCCAGCAATGGTGCCAATGTTGTTTTTGTCAGATGTTTCTTCACCATGAGAGTGAAGCAACCTAGAACATAGGGCCCCGATAGAAACTGTAGCAATGACTTACACAGGTGTTTAAAGTAGGACATCTTATGAGGGGTCCCCACAGCCCTGTGATGAGGCCAAAGATCAGAGGAACTAAGAAATTTAGGGAAGATAAAGAGTGCCACAGGTGTATCTACAGTTAAAGAATTCTGTGCTGTAGATCACTATGAAGTCCGGAGGGGAGGGAAGGGAGCTAGCTGCCAGATCAATATACCCTTTTTAGAGACTGAGTTTACAGAGGAACAGTTGCCAGTGTGGTACTGGCCTAATAATTTTATCTCATTCTCTGTCTGACTTCTCTCCAGTGAATCTTGTAAAGGAACCAGCTACCTGATCCTTTAATCCAGCTAACATTTTATAAAAGAAGATTCAAATTAGTTTTGCTTATTCCAGATGCTTTATATGCAAATGAGCCTCAGAACGGGTGGCAACTAGAATGTGAAGCAGACACCATGATCTGTTGGAAGAAATACTCCCACCTGAGCACCCTCCTTAAACAATGGGATCATTCTCTTCTTGCTGCTCTTGGCTTCTTTTTCTTAAGGGAAGAATTCTAGAATCCTCAGATATCTGCTTGACTCTTTGATCCCAAGAATGAACTCTTCAGATTCCCTTTTTTGTGTAATTGGCTTCAACTTTCTCCAAACATGTAGATCGCTATTTCTACCTTCCATAAAAAGCATTACTCTTGCACTATTAATCAGAGTTTGCAAGTCAAATATTAAGATCATTCCTTGGGGTAATCCAAGGGTACAACTTTGCCATTTTACTTTCCCTTTGCAACACCAACTAGACAAGGGAGACTGAAATATCAAGCTAGGAATTATTTATTTAAAGCCACAAACCAGCACACGCACACTCTAGATAAAGATTGCTTACTCTCCTTTATAATAAAGTGGCATCTTAATGCAGAGCAGTTTGGAGCCTCCACCTTGCCTGTAGGCCAGCTCTTACATCCTCCATGCAGCCTGGCATTTGCCCTCTAGCATTCCCATGCTGCTTGGCTCCAAATGGAAGTGCTCTTAATTTCAAATGATTTATTGGGGACAAGTGGGAGGCCTGTCTGATCTAAGTCTGTTTGTATTTGGCTTCCTGTGTCTCAGGGGTGATTTTAAGAAGATATTTTATGTTGTAAAGCAGGGATAGGAAAAAGAGAAATGTCCACTTGCTGTTGGGATAGAATTCATTGGGGTTTTATGCAGTTGCTTGGTGCCATGTTCAGTTGCAATGAAAAGAAAGAGAGCAGCAGCTAAATCACTGGCTGGGGATATTTAGGCAGTTCTCAGGAGGTTATTTGTTGAGGGACTCTCTGGTTGGATTGTTCAAAGAACAAGGCTAGCTCTACTGACACCAATCTCAGTGACAGTGGCGTTGACCAGTTTCTCTGTTGTCCTGCTCCCATATTATTTACTTTTGTTGCAACATTCTCCAAGCTATACAGAACTTACATTTTTCTATATCTGTCTTCAGCATTATTAGCCCATGAGCTACTAATAGAAAAGGTACTATATTTGTACTCTCTTGATTCCACATGGTACCAAGCAAATAATAGATACTCAAGAAAAATGCTAAATGAATGGATATGTGTGTGAATGATTTGAAATTCTTTTTCACCTAAAGCAGGTACATGCTTATGGAGAAAAGTACTATACTTAAATAGTCACATCTAATAAGAATACTTTACATGATCTTTTACTACCAGTTCTCTTTACATAGACTATCAGACTGAAGAATTAGAGTAGCATGTCCAATACAACTTTTTGCAATAATGGAAATGTTCTAAATCTATGCTGTTCAATGCAGTAGCCACTGCCACTTGTGGCTATTGAGCACCTGAAATATGGCTAGAGTGACTGAGACACTGTATTTTAAATGTTATGTAATTTTAATAATTTAGATTTAAATAGTTACATGTGGCTACTTAGTGTTACTGTATTAGACAACATAGGTCTAGAGGTGTCCCCAGGAAATATAGATAAAAGAATACTGCTTCTTGATGCTTTTCAGAGGGGAAAAATATGTGCACATGTGCATATGTGTAAGAGTGTGTGTGGCATGTGTTACAAGTGGTTAGTGTCAGGTTCATCATCAGCATGGCAAACTATGTTAGGAGCATGTCTTTGGAATAAGGCAGACTTCAGTATGAGTCTTTGGCTTTGCCACTTACTAGCTATGTGACCTTGAATAACTCGTTGTTATTACTGGCATGCAAAATTACCCTTCCTGCCAAGCATGTCAGAATAGAAACCTTAAATTTTGGGGGAAAATATGAATGCCAACATTGTTGTAAAAAGTAAGTTGTTGGTAGGTAGCCCCAGTTGCCTCACCACCACCTCCAAAAAATATGATATACTATAGATACCAACAGTACACTGTTAATTCTTCCTAGGTTATGAAATCTTATGTCACTTGTCCTGACTGCCAAGCCTCCAACTTAATGAGTCTGGGAAAAGTCACTTTATCTTTTAAGAGAGAATAGAGTCAAGAGTTTTGGTGTATTTTTGGCATTTATAACAGGAATAATATACTTAAAATATAAAAAGACAAGAGAAGAGAAGAGAGACGGGGAAGGGAAAGATGAAAAAAGACACAACATGTAACAGCTCTGTTGAATGCTTATTTTTTGTTGTTTGTCCTGTTTCAGTTAAATTTCGTGAACACTAGCTATCACCCCTGTGGCTCAGTGGAGGCATGGAAGCAGAGAAAAGAGTCAGATTTATTTGGATCTGAATTCTCACTTGGCAGGTTATTCTGTCTTTGGTCAAATCATTTAACCTCTATCAATATCAATTCTTCACCAGTAAAATATTAGGGGTTAATTTTACTACAGGGCTGTTAAAAGAATGAGAGAAGAACAGTGCCTGGCACATAGTAAGCCCTTAAAAATGTTTCTTTCCTCTTTTTTTCCATGCCACTGTTAGCATTTTTCCCTGCTTCAGCTTCCTTTAGGTTATTATAAAATAATCTGGCAGTTGTCTTCACTACCCACCTATACATTTTTAAAAGAAAAATCTGAAGACATTGGGTTTGCATTTTCTTTACCTATGTCTTGAAATCAACAAAGCTGATGACTATAGGAAAGATGGCAATCTTAAAGGAACTATTAGCTTTTTCCATAAGCAAAATGAATTAAAATTGTGTTCTACTTTTTTTCCCACATAAGTATGCACGTGCTTCATTAATCCAGTGTTGGTAATAAGGTTTAATTTTTAAAAGGCATTAAAATATGGCTTAGGCCTCATTGTCTCCAAGCCTGGGTGGCTTAAGCATGAATACTTTGTGCTCCTTGATCTTTAAGACTTAGAAATCAACAGAAATGGAGCCACGCTAATAATGGATGCAGCTACTCAGGAAACTTGGATTTCCAGACTGTGATCAGCTCGTCATATGACTGATATTCCAGCTTCACACTCCCAGGTCCCTTTGTCATGAAGAAGGAATAGAGTTGGGTACCCCTTTCTTGCATATGCCTTTGGGCACATTGTTAGGAATCAAAAAAAAAACCTCCTCTGAACTACCCGTCTTATGAACCAAAATACAACACTTTCCCATACAGAAACACCTGCACATTTTTAAGAACTTGTATCAACCGAAAGGGGTAGGTCCATTAATCAACCGAAGTTGACAAAAGTGTTAACATTCTCCACATGCTTACTGAAGAAGCACTGTGGTCGTAGATTACTATCTCAAATCTTCCTTTCATCGCTGGAGGCACCTAAAGAAACAAGTCTTTTCCATTGATAGCTCTGTATCGTATTCTTTCTCCTTAGCAGTATTAACAAATGGTTATGCTTCTTGGGAAGCAAAATTAGAAGCAAAAAATTTGGACAAGTTTGGGTTTGTTGCTATTAATATTTCGGAGAGCCAAACTGAGTGTCTAAGTGCTTTTCTTATGACAGTTGTATTCCCATATCTTGGGAAAGGTTGTGATCACCATCATATACATTAAAAAAAAAAACTTGCAATGCCTGTTTGGTGAAGAGCTGGCTGCCTTACAAGGCAAAATTTCAGAGTTGGAAGCTACCCTTGAAAGATTGGTACTCCAAAAGAAACAGTTTGAGGGTCTTCTTAGAAATATTGGATAGGAGAAAAATATAACCTGAAGTACAATATTGAAGCAGATGTAAATGAAAGTGGTGAACAAATTTTTTTCTTTAAATTTCCAGCACTTAGCATAAGGCTTGGCACACAGTAGTTGCTTGATACCCTGTGGATGGGTTAAACTGTTGAAAGATAAAAGAAAAAAAGAGACTCAGGGATGAATTTAGCTCTTTAAGTTCCTAAGTTTTAAAAAGATGATGGGCCTCCCTATATAATTCAAAATAATATAAAAGCAATTCTGAACTGTAAAATAAGAGTAAGGAAATCAAATAATGCTGAGATTTCCCCCATGGTACTTTTTAATAAGATCATAAAATAAAATCTTTCAAAATATCCTTCCAGATTTTTGGTGCCTCTGTTTTGCTGGTACCCTAAACGTGCTTGTTTTGTGACTGGTTAATCTAGCTCTCAGGGGCCACTACCTTTGTTACCTACTGACTCATTTTCTTGTTTATTCCACAGACTTTTGTTGAAGGTCAGTTATTTGTGAGACTGGACATTCATAAATCAATAAAAGTCAAATCCTTGCTTCCTCAGGAAGGGCTCAAAATCTAGTAGAGACAAATACTAGCACAGTGGCAGTGTGGTAAGTATTATAAAGTTCTTAGGAAGTCTCTAAAAGACCAATGAGAGAAAAAACAAACTCTGGAGACATCAGAAAGCCCCTCCAAGAGATGGCACCAGAGATAGGTTGTTAATAATGACCCATGTGGAGAATGAAAGGGGACATTCCAGACATACAAGGTGGCATTGGGACCTCTACAGAAAGAGATGCTCAGATCGAACTAGGGGAACTCCAGAGAGTCCTCAACTCAGGGGCAAGGACTTCAGGCCCACTTTGACTTGCTTCCTCTTTGTCCCTTTATTCTCAGGTTTGACACTTTTAACATTCTCTCTCACATTATATATACATATATATATATTATATATTTATATATATATATTTCTATTAGATGCTCTAAAGCTGCCTCCCCTGTTTAGATTGCATTTTAAAGCTTCAGGAACCCCCTAGTTAAGAACTTTATAATGGATCACAGCTCTCTTACAACCTTAAGAGAACTTAACGTTGGTATCTAAGTATTAATATCTGGTAGCATTCTGCATTTCCTTTGCCTTCATTTGTTTTAACAGTCTCCTTTGTTATTAGAATATAGCAGGTAGAGAGATCTTTCTTTCTGTCCACATTTGTTATGTCAGATTTATATAATTGTAATGCTGCTCTTAATTTGATGTGTGGATGCTGGACATGGGGAAGGACATGCATAGATTCAAGTGATACACTTGGTGCCTCAATGTCTGAGCACCTGGGTGCATCTGGGGACTGTTAGTGAGCTAATTGTCAGGTGTTGTATGTTGCGAGCACAAAGATCTCCCAAGCTTCAAGAAATAGTCACCCTGTAAGATCCCTAAAGAGAAACATTCAAGGGTGTCTCTGTCCTATTTGTTTATTATGAAAAGTAAATTGCCATAATGAAGAGAATGGGTTAAATTAGTAGAGGTACACAGATTAGAGACAGTGCAATATGGAAAAGGTGCCCGGCATATATTAATATAAGCATCTGGAAAACTTTATATTCCTTTGAGCTTGGATTGGAACAGTCTATTCCCTAAACCTTTGAGGAAGGTAGGCATCATATTTCTTCAAATTCTACATAGAAGACTAGTCTCTTTGTTCTCTGGAATCAAGAAAACTCCAGGTAGCTCAGGGCTACTGGGAGGTGGAGAGTGTGTGTATGTAGGTTAGGATGGAGTGAGGATAAGGAAGTCCTGGTTCTAGGAACTAATTGCAGACCAGTGGGCAAAAGATCATGGAGAACGGCAAGCAGCTTAGTCCTACGCAATCACAGAGGAGTAGCAAATGGAGCCTATGCAATTATGCACATTACAAACCATGCCAAGAATTTATACTTTTGTTAATAATTAGAAAATGGAGATTCCTCCCATGGGTTTTAAATTGGGAAGTCATGTGACCAGATCTGTGTTTTAGAGAGAGTAATTTACTTGCTGCGTGAAACATAGGTTGAAGACAATCCTGGCTGTAGGGTGATCTGCTCACAGCCTATGCCAGTAATAAAAGTGATAAGGCCATAAAATAGCAAAAAAGTGATTAGATCTTGAATTAAGGTAACAGCGGCATTGGGAATGGGAATTATGGAAAAGAATTCAAGGCACCCAGAAAGCAAAACAAAAAAGTAATTGGTGATAAGAAAAGGAATAGAAAAAAATCTAAAATATCTCTCTACTGGCTTTAGTAAGTGGGTGGATGAGGATTGGGGCCATTAACCCAAATAAATAAGGGACAGAAAGCTTTTAGATAAAGCACAGAAAAAATAAATGGTTCTGAAGAAGCCAAACCTGTATTCATTCATTTACTCATCTTGGAAGCTTGGTCATTTGCTTTCCTATTGATGTGAGATGGATCATCTCACCATCATAGTCCTGTTAGCCTGGACTTTTTTTTTTCTTTAGCCAGCACTGCGTGATTAAAATTTTGAATTAGTTGCTAAGGTTTAAAATGAGACGTGGTATACAGAAAAATCTGGATTTCTGACTGCTATTGAAAAACTGGAAACATCTTCTAATACCCCCAAATCAATAATCCCTTTAGACTAAATAGGTGCTTTCTGATTTGGCACAAGCCCCACTACTCCCTGCTGTTGCCTTGACAGGCTTGTTTTCCTCCTTCATGTTTTCTCTATGGGACCTATATGTAGCAGATGCTCTCAAAGCCCTGCCCTTATTCCCCTGGCCTGCCCTGGAGGTTGCTCTCAGACAGTACTGATGGCTTCTTGGAGCTCCCCGCCTGAGGCTGTTCTCGTCCTGCTAGAGTGCACTTGGCACGTCTGTAGACCAGGCCTGAGATGCCACAGAGTTACCCTCTTCCTCTCTAGTAACCACCAACCAATGAGGAATGGGTGTTGTTGACTAGAGACCCCAGTTTCCTTGCCACCTTAGTGAGACAATTCTGGGGTGTTTCCATGATGTCTCTGTGAGATTTCCCAGCAGGATTGAATCCCAGTTGCCTACTATGATAACACACTCATTAACTCACTTTATTAACCATCTTCGCTTTGCTGACTCACTTCCCTGCTCCTTCATATGCTTCCTGGGATTATCTCTAAAATAAGCTACTCACATCCAAATCTTTGTCTTGGTGTCTCTTTGGGAAGAATTCAAACTAAAACAGGACCTGCAACCAATGAAATCTGTCACTCCTGATTTAGACCATCTTCTGGCTTCTGGGTCTGAACCACCCTTGAAGAGTAAATTTCATAGTCTCAGACTGAGAAATGGAAATCACCACAGAGGAAGTAGAGACGTGGAGGCCGCAAGTGAATTTTCAGAGGTCACACAACATGATTGCTTCAGAGATGGATGAGCCTCTCCCTCCTGACCCCCAGGCCAACATTCCAGCTACCGCTGCAGGGTGGGCAAACCACAGCACGTCCATCTGCCAAATCCAGCAACTACCTGTTTTTGGAAACAGAGTTTAATTGGAACACGGACACGCCTATTTGTTTACCTATTGTCTTTGGCTGCTTTTTCATTTCCTCAGCAGAGTTGAGACCATCCTGTTCACAAGCCCTAGAATATAGTTACTATCTGGGAGCAAGTTTGCTGACCCCTGCACTATATCATAGTAGTATTGGGGGCGTCACACTCTCCTGGGATCGCTTACAGATAAAGCAGTAAGAACAGCCTCTATCTTTCACATATGTTCAGTGGAGCAAACGTTGCAGCTACCTCCCTTTTGTTCAACTGACAGAGGATGCTTGTGGCAGAGCCAAAGGATCAAGGCTGCAACTCTGACTTCTCTTGATAAATTAATTTATTATTTAAGCACATCTGCCTGTTTATTTAAAGAGATGCGGTGGCCTCCACTTGTGCACTTATGTGGAGGAAAACATCACACTGAGATCTCAAGTGTCACAGCAATTAGTCAAATGGGGAAAGATGCTGCTCTAGGATGTTCAGGGACACTGTACTTGATAATCTTTAATTTGCTCAATATTACAATTAAGATAACTTCAAATGTGTTATAACCTTAATAATGTCAACATGTTTCCATTATCTCCGGTGTGCATATTATTTTTAACCTACTTCACACACAAGAATGTATTAATGCATTTTTTGGCTGCCTGTAAAGTGGCCCTCTAATACACTTGTGAAGGACTTAATAACTTTGTAGAAATGTTTTACTGATGAGTATTTAAAAATTATTGGAAAATCTCTCAGTGAGGATTGAAAAAACATTTTACTACATTATCATTAGCTGAGAGGTAGATATTAATGAGGAAAGCTGCAATTTAACAGGGAGACAGACAATATTAATGTCATGGTGACAAAAGAAATAGAATGAGGAGGGGAATATAACTGCATTAAAAGACCAAAGACCTGAGGTTCTAACTCTGCCTTCGCAATTCATTAGCTGTGTGATCTTGGGAAAGCTGTTGAACTTGTCTGAGAGTTGGTTTCTCTATCTCCAGCTAAAAAGCCCTGGTTGTTTGAGCAGTATTCATATGAGAATATAATTAATTGATGCTGGTGAATGAGTTGTGTAAACTGTAAAGAGCTATGCAAATACGCATTGTTATTGCACAAAGCTGGGGACAAAAAGTATTTGGATGATGAGTGATGCTGTTTTCAGTAGTCATTTATCGCATGTGTTTCTAGTGGTATTTTTAGACAATCAAATATAAACAAGAGGAAAAAGAGGCAGGGGACAATCCATCCCCTCCACCTTGGAGCTGCCTAGCTGGAAATGATAGATGATCAATGCTCCATATCCACGCCCCTGCCCAGGATGGGGATGGGTTCCATGTGGGAGAGACACGGCCTGCTAAGTAGCAACTGGAAAATGGAATTTGTGGTAGTCACATCATTTTATGCTATGCTGAGAAGTGACCAATGACCAGTGGACAAATTTTATTTTCTTATGTTGGGAGCAACTTCACTGGCCTCAGGCAGTTGCTCATGTGCTCGCCCTCACAGACTGCTTGGGGGCAGGCATAACCCTGTGCCAGGATTATTGAGGTAAACATTTATGTAACGCCAATGTTTTCCACTGGTGTGATTACTGATACATTGGGATCCTCCATTTTCCCTAATTAGACCAGCGAGTGAGGGATTTGCAGAAACAATTCCAGAGACTCTCACTTTAATATTAACTAATGTGCACTTGGCCTACTTTTTGATTTTCCCACTGAACATATAGGGTCAGTTTCTCATCTTGCTTGGCACCCCTGTGGAGAAAGCTCCGAGCTCAGAACTGCAATGCTTTCAGAGACGGTGTCTTTCCTCCCTTTACCTCTGTCTTGTCCTTTGCCTCCCACTAGGATTTGGATCACTGTCCATCCACATACCGGAGCTGAGGTTTCATGTAGCTGTATAACTGTTTTGACAGGCTTGTCTGGGAAATTCAATTAAGGCAGTAAAACTGTTCAATTGATTTTTCTATATATACTGCATAGACCTGTATGACCACTGTGTGTGGATGTATGTGTGGGCATGTATTTTTTTTTTAAGATCAATTGAGTTTCAGAGTTGCAGGGTACTCTGTTCAGATAGATTTTGGGGAAGGTAAACAAGGAACACAAAAGGAAATATTCTCCATGAAAAATCTAAGTGAGGCACAGTGGGAAGATTAACAGTTTTTGAAGTCAGACAGATTGTGTTCAAATTTTGGCTCCTGAACTGACTTCTTTTGTAATCTTCAGCTGGTAAATTTATTCAAGCTCCAGATTCCCCATCAATAAAATGAGAATAAAATTTAGTTCCTAATTTGATTGTGAGGTTATAATAATGTAGTAAATTGTCCCCCATATCCTGGCAAATAACGGCTGTTGTATGAATTGCTACAGTATTGGTAACATTGACTTGTCATTTCTTTTTTTTTTTTTTTTTTAGAGACGGGGTCTCGCTCTTGGTCAGGCTGGTTTCGAACTCCTGACCTTGAGCTATCCACCCGCCTCGGCCTCCCAGAGTGCTAGGATTACAGGCGTGAGCCACCGCGCCCGGCCGACTTGTCATTTCTGAGAGATTCATGAGATATATGAGTCAGATAAGTGTATAGAAATCTGCCTAGTAAAAAGGTAAGCAAAACTATGGATCTAGAGATCAAGAGAATTTGGGCACAGCCTCCAAACAGCTGCTTTCTCTTTTTAGCATTAGGTTTGATCACCTACAAAATGAGGCGTTGGGACTCTCAGTGTTTTTTAAACTATGCCCTTCTAGCATCATGTACACTTTGAGGTCGAACAGATTCATGCTTTAGAAGGAGAAAGTAAAGGAAAGAAAAAGAATGGGCAGGAGACTAGCTTCCCAATCCAGCTTCAACTGAAAGAGTTTTTGTCTCTCTTGCACACCTGACTTCCGGATAGGATTTGATTAGCTAAAAAGGCTTCCTCATCTAGAACAACTTGACAAATCACTAGACAAAAGGATCCTAAGATTCCTTCCAGCTCCCATGTTCTGTCAAGATGTTGTCACCTTGTCCAAACTTTAGTTTGGCAAATTGTCAGGCTACCTGAGGCACCAGGACATTTCAAGGCGGTTAAAGGACAAAGTCAGCTTTTTGAACACCATGAAGTGGGCAGGCAATTCTTGGTCTCCATTTTCTATGTTTATAAAGAGGGCCCCGCTTTTCTTCTGATTCCTCACTCCAGCCACCTCTCCAGCCTCTACAGTTTCTCAGAACGACTCCCTACCCTGTCCTCCCTCACTCCACCCCACTCTTCCTTATCCTCCAGGCCTTATCTCTCTGCTTAGATGCAAAAACCTAATCTTTATCCCTGGAGGTGTCCATCTCCATTTGAATTGCACTAATTAGAAGAAAGTACTTCACACCCTTCTTCCCCATGAATATCTTTATTAACCAAAATCATAATCCTCAAGGGGAAACACTTTCCTTAAGGGGTATCTTTCCTCAGCTTTCAATTTCCCTCTGCAATGCCAGCTGTCTGGCGTGTCTGCCCCAGAAAGCCAGCTTTGATGACAGCTGTGAAAATCTCTGCTATAGGGGCTAAAAGAGGACCTCTGTGGTCAAACAGACCCCACTTTAGTCCTGACTGTATAACTCCTTTGCTTCTCTGCTATGAACAGCTTACTAAACTTCCTCAGTTCCTGTTATGTATGTGTAGTGTCTATCTTTGGGTTGTTGTAAGAATGTGAAATTTTCCTGAGGTAAATAGCCTCTGAAACCCATCATACAGCTTCTTTTTTTTTTTTTTTGTTATCATCCCTGTCATTATTATACGGTTTCCTGGCTATTAGTCCAAACCTCAAGGATTCAAGAAATGTCAAACTTCTCTATTTTATGTAGACAAGTTAAAAAATCTATTTGAGTTGTTGCTGGGGTTCTACCATACACACACACACACACACACACACACATACACACTCAAAGTTGTACCTGAAGGTCCTCAGATCTCCCCAGCACTAAAGCACTGGGAAAATTCTCCTGTCATTGCTGGTAAATGGTTATTGGTTATCCCAGCTTCTCTGAAACCTTGCAGTCCAAGGGTTTTACTGTTTCTGGGTCTTAGTCAGGTCATAAGATGCTTTGGTGAGAATGGGAGTTCCCATGCTTGGAAGCTACTCTAGTGCTATCACTTACTCTGAGACCAGAGTGTCCACTCAGTAAATGAGAAATTATGGTTTCTGCTGAGACCTGTCAATCTCTTCACTCTCTTGTTTGCTTTTGCCATCAGGTTTATTCTGCTCCTACCATTCTACTTAAGAATACCTGGGACTTTACAAAATACCAGAAGAATGCAAACATACCTTGATTAAAAGAACAGCACCTAGAAATGGGTGAGTGAAAAGTGTTCATATATATACATGTGATAATAATCCTCTGCCATAGTTAACACCACCATCAGCAGCAGCAGCATCTATGCCACCAATCCCAGAAACTTCTTTTCTAGAATCATGACACTTTGCAATTTTTAAAAGAAGAAAAAGGTGAGTTTGACTTGCAATCTCTTGGAAGATTTTGTTATCCTTGCAAAGAAAAAGACATATACACCAACAATGCAAAAGTCTAAACCTCAAAGGCATTCATTTTTCAACAAGGCATGCAAAGGTACCAAGAAATCCTTTCCCTTTACATTATTCTTCACAGTTCTTTCACCACATCTAATCTTCTCCCAGTACAAAACTGTAAACTGTCATAATATATGAGGGAAAGGGGAATATTATCAGGAATGACTGCATAAGCCAGCTCACCACTGAAGTTTCAGCTCAAATTTTAAAATGTTAGTAACTTCTCCTTGTGCACTGATGGCAGTGACTAGGCATCTTGTTGATGGGCCCTTCTATTTTCAGGTAAATGTTAACTTCATATAAATCCAATTTAGCTAATGAAAAGTAAACACATTCAAAGACCAAGGTAATGCAGGTTATAACTGTGACCTGGTTTAATAGATAGTGAAATTCACATAGAGGGCTTAATATTGTTAATCCTGCGGCAGTACAACTTCAGACCTTTGATGCTTAAAGGCAGAGTGCAAAATACTCCTCCCAATCTGATTAAACAGTAATAGCTACTACAAGGTAACTGTGTGCTTGGCAGCAAAGTAAGATTTTTACAAACAATAGGTCAGTGAATGCTCACATTGACTTTGAAAAACAAAGGTGCTCCTGCACTTTGAAATGGCTGTGCAACTTCCCAACAGCACATAGCCAGGAAGTGGTAAACTATGATTCAACTCTTGTTTGATTTGCTCCGTGGGCCCCTGCCCTTCACTACCAAGCTACACTGCTTCCCACTTCATCCTCGTCACCTAGATGAAAGCAGTAAGATGTTTGTGGTACCAAATTTGGTGACTGATGGCTGCTCACACACCCTGATGTTTTCAACCTTTTTCTACTGCCATGACTTTCCATTTATTCAATTCAGTTCAATAAATGGGAGTATTCAATTGCCCTCATAAACCTCATGTTTATGAGGTTCAGATCGAACTGAATTCTCCATCCTTCACCTCACATTTCCCACATTCAATCAGTGGACAAGTGCTTTTCTTTCTATCTTCCAGAAGTACTTTTAGTTTATTCCTCCTCCCCGTCAGTTGAGGTGCTCATTATTTGTCATGTGCATGTTGTACTAGCTGCTAAGGCGGTTTCTCTACTGATCTTCTCTACTTTTATCTGTAAGAGAAAGTTGTGAAAGATTTTGAAATGCACCAAACAAGCAAATAAGTTTTTGAGTGTCCTGTCTGGCACCCTCCCAGGTTATTTCTGCCTTCCATCCTCTGATTTATTTACAACTCTGTAAATTGCAGATAACTGGTAGCAATAGAAATGGATACAGCACACACAGATGCAAATGAATTAGTGAATAATTAACCTCTCCCTTCTTAAAAAAAAAACAAAAACCAGTTTTACATCTACAGTTAGCTCTTCCTATCTATGGGTTCCTGCACCCAACCATGGATTCACCCGATTATGGAAAGAAAATATTCAGGAAAAAAATGGATGGGTGCATCTGTACTGAACATGTACAGATATTTTTACTTGTCATTATTCCCTAAACAATACAGTATGACAACTATTCACATAGCATTTACATTGCATTAGGTATTATAAATAACCTAGAGATGATTTAAAGTATATGTACAAATACTGCACCATTTTACATAAAGGACATGAGCATTTGTGGACTTTGGTATCCACAGGGGTCTTGGAACCCTTCGCACATGGATACCGGGGACAAGTGTATCTGTAAATATATTTCAGTCCTCTTGATTGAGCTATTTTTAAATTTTATTTTGAACCAATTGTAACATCTTCTTGGCTCCATCATTAATTAACAAATTAAATAAAATCTTTGACATGTGATCATTTTATGTTGTATGAGAGTCGTGATTTTACCATTTTACCTTAAGATAAAACCTTTAACATATCCTTGCCATTGTGTTTTATCTTAATTTGGATTCCCCAGAAAGTAGAGACTAAAGCACACATTTGATCACAAGTATTTATTGGGAGATGATCCCAGAAGCTTAAAATAATGATGTGGGGAAAGCAAGACAGGGAAGGAGGGAAAACGAGTAAAGGGTGTGCTATTGAGTGGGATACCACTGTGGGCACTGGGACTCAGTGCTGCAGGGGTACCCTCTGAAGAACCATGTAGAATATGTACCTCGGAGGTGTCCCTCCAAAGGGTAAGAGGCTGGGACATTTCTCGGCCAACTGCTGTCTCCTACAGGTTCAAAGTTACCCTCGGGGTATTAATGCCCTTGTGCTTCCTATCTGTGCTTTCCTTGGCACAAATAGGAAAGGTTGTGAGGCAGAAAAGTGAAGGACCACGACTGTGTATGCTTGAGGTGTTATGCTGAGAGAACCACACTGAAGTGGAGTCCTGGCTGCACTGAAAGCCAGTAGGCTGAGGGGATACAGTGCAGGACACAAAACAACTGCTACACACCCAGTGTGATCTATCTACACTAAAAAGCTGTTGTATTGCTCTTCAGTTTAGAACCTTAAAGTGATTTCCCATTCACTTTAAGATAAAATCCAAACGCATGGCTCTGGCTTTAGCCTCATCTCTCACTCTCTCCTCCTCATATCCTCTCCTCCATCCGTACTCAGACATTTTTTCCCCGACACTATTTTGACTATTCATGGTGTTTTTTCCTCCTCCTTTCTACCTAACCCATCAATAGATGTCATTAGAGTATTAAATGGCTGCCCAGTGCCTTGTCACTCCCCACCACTACATGATATTTCCTGGCTCAGGTCATTCTGCTGTATCGTGTGTTTTCCTTTATCACAGCACCAACTACGCTGCGTCCCATTTGCCGGCTCTCACTCTCCCATTATTCTGTGAGTTCTTTGAGGGCCAAGACAACATTTGTTCATCTTTGTTTTAACAATGCTCAGTAGCTTCTCACCTGTCGTAGGCACTCCAAAAATATTTATTGATTTAATTAAGCACCTATTCTGCACTGCACTGGTCATGATAGAATGTAAAGAGTTTTCATTAGCCAGGATTGACCAGTTACACTGCAGTAACAAATAACAGAAATCTCAGTGGTTTACAGCTAACAAGGTGTATTCCCCACTCACCCAACCAACCATAGGTGGGCAGAGGGCCTCTGCTCATAATAGTTACTTGGGAACCCAAGCAGCCAAGTAGCCATCATCTGGCACATTGTTGGCTGCTTTACCCAAAGGAAAAAAGAGCTCTTGATTGATGTGCACTGACAATTACATGCTCAGTCCAGGAGTGACACAAACCTTCTGCTCAAAACTCACAGGCTGGAGCTAGTCATGGAGTCCCATCCATTCAAAAGTGGGCTAGGCTGGGCGCGGTGGCTCACACCTCTAATCCTAGCACTCTGGGAGGCCGAGGCAGGTGGATTGCTCAAGGTCAGGAATTTGAGACCAACCTGAGCAAGAGCTGAGACCCGGTCTCTACTAAAAAATAGAAAGAATTAGCTGGACAACTAAAATAATATATAGATATATATAGAAAAAATTAGCCGGCCATGGTGGCACATGCCTGTAGTCCCAGCTACTCGGGAGGCTGAGGCAGAAGGATTGCTTGAGCCCAGGAGTTTGAGGTTGCTGTGAGCTAGGCTGATGCACAGCACTCTAGCCTGGGCAACAGAGTGAGACTCTTTCTCAAAAAAAAACAAAAACAAAAAAACAAACTAGTGGGCTAGAACTACAATCCTGCCATGTATCCAGGAATAGGGCAGCGAGAATTATTTGGTGATCATCATAAGAGTTTCAGTCATCAACACTGTTATGGGTGGAATTGTGTCTCCCTCAAAATTCATGTATTGAAATACTTGCCACCAAAACCTCAGAATGTGACCTTATTTGGAAATAAAGTCATTGCAGATATAATTAGTTAAGTTAATATGCAGTCATATTGGAGTAATGGGCTCCTAATAGAATGACTGGTCACCTCTTTACAAAAAATGAAAATTTGGACACAAGAACAAATACAGGGAGTTTGCCATTCGAACATGAAGATAGCTATCTATAAGCCAAGGAGAGAGGCCTGAAACAGATTCTTCCCTCACATCCCTCAGAAGGAACTCAGCCTGCCAACACCTTGCTTTTGGTCTTCTAGCCTCCAGTACTCTTAGACAATAATTTTCTGGTTTTTAAGCCACCCAGTTTGGGGTACTTTGTTACAGCAGCTCTAGCAAATTAATACAGATTTCTGTACTGGGAAAGGGGTGTTGTTGTAACAAGTATTATACTTAAAAATGGGGAAGTGCCTTTGGAATTGGATAAGGGAAAAAAATTGGAAGAGTTTTGAAGTACATGACAGAAAAAGCTCAGACTGCTTTGAAGACATCGTTGGTACAAATATGAACTTTAAAGGTACTTCTGGTGAGGTCTCAGATGGAAATGAGGAACATGTTATTGAAAACTGGATGAAAGGAGAGCCTTGTTATAAAATGACAGAGAACTTGGCTGAATTGTATTCTGATGTTTATGGAAAGCAAAACTTATAAATAATGAACTTGGATATATAACTGAGGAGGTTTCTAAGAAAATGGTTCAAGCTGTAGCCTGGTTTCTCCTTGGTGCTTATATTAAAATATGAGAGGACAGTGATAAATTGAAGAAGGTATTATTAAGCAAAAAGGAACCAGCACTTGAAGATTTGGAACATTCTCAGGCTCTCCATATTGCAGAAATGAGAAAGCTTGCATTGGAGGGAATGCCAGAGATATGGCTAGGCAACCGTTTGCTAAAGAAATTAGGTGCATGACTCATGAATCCAATCAACCATCTCAGCAGAAGCCAGAAATAGAGATGCAGTTATCCAGGAATAATCTGTAGAGGATTCTTTTTTCTGATGCCTTGGACCCCTGTGAATTGCACAGGAGGCCAACAAAGTTTTTGAGAATTTTATACCAGCAAAAACACTGCCAGCCTGTGTGGAAAGGAATAGAGATGGGACAAGATGAAAAAATAATGACTCCAGGGTTGTTCAAGGGCTGCTCCTCCTCTGTTTCAGACAGAGCTCTGTCACCCTCAGTTGTAGAGGGCAGAGCTGCCATCCAAAGACAAGGAGGCAGAGCTACCACCCAGGGTGAGGGAGTAGGGCCACCGCTCTGGTGGGCCTGTAGGACAGATCCTTGAACCAGTGAAGATTGTTCTCAAGCCTTAGACTCTAATGGAATTTACTCTACTGGGTTTCAGACTTGCTTGGGACCCATCACCCCTTTTATCCTTCAGATTTTTTTCCATTTTGGAATGAGGATGACCAACTTATATCCATCCCAACATTGAATTTGGGAAGTAGATAACTTATTTTCTGGCTGTACAGGTTCACAGATGGAGAGGAATTTTGCTCCAGGATGAATCATACCTTGAGCCTCACCCATACTTGATTTAGATGTGATTAGATGAGATTTTAGACTTAGGGTTTATGCTTGGATGGGTTACGACTTTGGGGGATGTTGGGATGAGATGAATGTATTTTGCATGTGAGAAGAACATGCATTGTTTTGGGAGGTAGGCAGGCAGAGGGTGGAATTTTATGGATTGACTTGCATCCCCCAAAATGTATATGTTGTAGAGAATTTAAAGTTCAAGTTTCTCTGAATTCAAGTGGCTAGATGGATATGGCTTTGTGCACCACAAGGATCTGCCACTCTTAAATTCATAGATTGACCCTGTGAAAATATATACGCTAATTGCCAGGTGCAAAAAATAAAAGTGTTCATTGAATTTTTGAATGAATGAATGACAGTGGCTAAGTAGGATGTCCACCTAAGAAAAGTCCTTAGGCCTTCTATCATCCTTAAAGTTACCCCTGCTATGTGACAAGGTTGCTTCTTCTATGGATGAAGTCTGCAAGAAAAAGCTGCACATGTATATTGCCCTCAGAATTGACGATATCTAATCAGTGTTTTAAATCATCCACATTTAACAGAATCTTTATAAGGTATTCTTTGGTCTTTCTTTTCCTGCTTACTGCTGAGCAACCTACTCCACTATTCTGCTTTCACACATTTAAAACACTGGAATACTGTAGTTCAACGAACACTCCTTTTTCAGGCCTTATCACTTAAAACACTGCTCTTTTATCCTATGAGGAGCACCATGAGAAAAAGGTTTCTGGTTAAAATGCTTGGTGCACCATTACTTCCCAACACTTTTTTGAAAATTTACTAACCACAAGGCCCTGGGATATTCTGCAGAAAATTGCATTTAAGGGTTTCACTAACTTATTTGATAATTTAAGTTTTTTGGTTAAGCAACTATTTATGTCCTGCAGAATTAGTATTTGGCCAAATATTTTTTAGAATACTCCCTTACAACTTAGGGTATCTATGCACAAATGAGGTAAAACAGCCTAAACTCCCAAAGTTGTCACAAAACAGGAATTTTTGTTCCATGCTCACTTGCATTCCTTTAGGTTCTCTTTGCTGCTCTACAATGGTATATTTGAAGGTGATGCTTAACTCGATGGATGTGATCATTTCTATGGCCTTCTAGGTCCTCCTGGTCAGTGAATTCCTGCTCTATTCTTATGGTTCTTTCATTTCCCAGTCTTTTAAATTTGTCACAGCACCTTTCTCTTTCATTCCATCTGTCCCAGATTCATATTCCCTTCCTTGCTATTTTCTTCACCTTCTAGCCACATATATGTAGAATATATCATTTTAACCCAAACATCTTTTTATAAACTTTCCAGCATTTTCTCAACATATATGGGAGAAATGTATGGAAAAATTTCATGGCACATAATATTGTATTAAAGTAGAGATGTGTCAATTATCAAATCCAAGCAGGATTCTACAGACATGTAAATGATATGTATTTGATTGCCTCCATTGATCATATTTAACTAGATAATTGCTACTGCTCCACCATAGATGAGCTAGGTAGATACACACTATGTATTTGACAAGAGGGCTTCCCTGAGTTCTCTTTACACAGTGATCTTTTTTTTTTTTTTTTGATGGCAGAGATGGGTTTGGGATAGTGGTGGTGATGGTAGCATTGGTGATGCTAGTGTATAACATGTCTGCAGATGGCAGAATATTTTTATAGCCCTGTAGAGTCTAGAGTCATTTTCTTGGTAGATGCTATTTTATATACATTTCTAATTCCTCAGGCCAAGTGTGCTTATTTCTAGACTCTAGTATATTATATAATATAAGCACAGTGTTTCAGAGCCTCAAAATAAATTTGTCTATTTATCTATCTGTCTATTATCTATCATTCTCTACATTTAATTTTTAACTTTATGAGAAAAAAAAAACAAGATAAACCTTCCAATGAAAAAAACAGAATGTTCATAAAGCAGAAGAAAAACTATTTTGGTAAGGAAAATATTTCCATTTTATATTTTCAAGAGGTCGACATAAACAATAGTGAGTTAAAAATATTTTTTAAATTATGCACAGTGTCACTTGCCAGTGTTGTGTTAATTAATGCAAATGTAGAACACTGCATCAGTTCTTGCTTGAAATCTACCAATGTACATCTGTACAGTAAATATGTTAGTGAATAACCCTAAGCCACTGTCAGAGAATTCTTTTTTCAACTGCTAAATCCTAGAAAATCATTGCCAGCATTCTAGGCATATTTTCATATGTTCAGGAAAATCCAAAGAAAGCAGTAGAAACCTACAGAAAGAAGTGTGGCACCTTCCCCATTCTTGGCATGCACAGGCTCTATTGCCCAGTAGTGGGCAGAGAAGGCAAAGAAAATTCACATTTATTGGGCATCTACTAAAGAAGTGGTTTTTATTCTCTTTATTTAATTTAATTTTTACAAAATAGGATTACTGAAGTGTCTTCTAAAATGCCTTTATTTTCCAAAATGGCTAAGAACAGAATAAGAGAGAAAGGTTAAAACAAGGATAATGTTTTTTGGCAATATTCTACATGAGGGTGTCAGCCCACTGTTCCATGATTTCCATTTTTACCACTCCAGAAGGATTTCAACATTGGCAATCTTTTTTTTCCCCTAATGAATAGAAAACAAAAAATTAATTTTTAAGTATTGAAAACCTCTTCTCTCCCCACACTATTAAGGAGAAATCTGTGTCTGCCAGCTTGGATCCTGAGTTTTTCTTGTGCAGAACCATGAAAAGAATTGAGGAAGAGAAAAACAAGTCACTGATTATTGCTTGAGTGATTGACATTAGAAAAAACAGAAGGTTAGTGGCAGAAGAAAAATAAACAGATCCAAATAGCAAAAAAAAAAAAAAAGAGTGAAGACAAAAGCCAATGGATTGTGGGTGAGTGGGGTGGGGGAGGCAGAAAATTCAGTAAGCTTAAAGAGAAAATAGAGGAAAACTTAGGACCTAACTTATGTAAAAGAAACAGTCATCAAGGTACAATAACTTAAAAATATGATATCAAATGATATCCTCCTTCTATATTTATAAGAGACATAAAAACATGTAAGTTGCATTTCAAATTGAATGTTGGACTAATTTTTTAAAAGTATATCTCAGGTTTAGACTGGATCACGGAGTTAGTTTTTTGTGGTTTACTGTAACAATACAAATTGCATCTTCATTTTTGCGACAATAATGATATTCTTTCTCTATATGTCCCTGGATATTCCCCCAATTTTTTATTGGTTGTCTTTGTTCATGGTCTTTGGAGATTTTATATTCTTGATCCCGACAAAGCACAGATAGGAAGAAAAAGAAGTCACTACATTTGCATTAAGATTTAAAAGACATATAAACATAATGAGTGAGATGTGCAACATTTGGGGGATGGTCATGCTTGAGGCTCTGCCTCGAGGGGGGAGGGGGCATGGGCAATATACATAACCGTAATATTTGTACCCCCATAATATGCTGAAATAAAAAAACAAAAAAATAAAAAATAAAAAAAATAAAAGATATACAATATTCCCATTCTGAACAAGACTTTGGAAAATTATTGAACTTATAATAGCTAAACATAAATTTATTACTGAGTTGGAATGACAGTGTGAGGAGCTCTGCAGATGTCCTCCTCAGTGAAACAACTTAACTGGTGAAAGTTATTTCAAGCAAAAAAAATCAAATAAAATCTCTGGAAATTATCCCAAGGGAATACAGAAAATAGAAAAACATTTGTTCAAGAAAATTTACTAAATTTTGACAAAAGCAGTAAGATTCTGTGGCATTTGAACCACACCAAATATTTCCCTTCCCTCTCCCACTGACCCCTCTCACGGTGGTGGAAGTTATTTGGTGATGAGAAATTAAAAGGAGTGTAGTAGCTTCACAATAGCAACAAGTGAAATGGAGACCAGCCAGAAGCTAATAGAGAACCAATAAAAGAGTTAGCTAAGAAGAACACTCCAGGGGTCTGAGAAAGCCTCAGAAACAGGCCACAAAGCATATCCCTGAAGAAAAATCCATGTTTAACTCATCAGACAATGGTGCAACTTAAGGCCCAGGACATTGTTGAAAACAATAAAGCAATAAGCTAACAACTGGTAGCCACTAACAGCTGGGTGAGATACCAATACAAGCAGTCCAGCCAGAAGCTTAGCAGGGAAATAAGGCAAAGTGACAATCAAAGTTAGCCTGGCTAAAACCACTGTCATCCCTGCAGGTAGGGAGTAGGGATCATCAGGGTGACTATGCACTTTTCCCAAAGTTGTACCTGTGAGGAGCAACACACAAGGCTGCACACTGTGGGAGAAATAGACTCTACAGAATTAGCTCATCTAAGTTACTAAGCAAATAAACAAAGGGTTAAGCAAACACAATAACAACTCCTGGAGCAGGGGAGTCAATAATCAGAATATCTACAAAAAATTATCTAAAATATTTTGTTTTCAATGAACAATTATGAGACATACAAATAGGAGGTATGTAAACAGGAAACCATGACCCATACACAGGAAAGAAAGCAGGCAATAGAAACTGCCTGGGAGAGCGGCCATATGTCAGATTTAACAAAGACATCAAAGTAGCCATTATGATATGTTCAAAGAACTAAAGGAAACTATGCTTAAAGAATAAAAGAAAAGTATGACTTATCATACCTTGATGAGATAACAATGTCTCATCAAGTAGAGAACATTGATAAAGAGATAAAAATATATTTTTTAAAAAAAGAATCAAATGGAAATTGTAGAGTTGAATAGTAAAATAAGTAAAATGATAAATCACTAGAAGGACTTAACAATAGATTGGAGCCAGCAAAAAAAAAAGAATTAGAGAACCTAAAGATAGATCAATAGAGGTTATGCAAGCTAAAGAATACAGAGGGAAAAAAAAAGAATAAATAAAAATGAGCAGAGGCTCAGAGAAATATGAGACACTATTAAGTACACTAATATAAGCTTAAGGGTAACACTCATAGGACAGGAGAGAAGGAAAGTAAAAATAAAAATATCTGAAGTAGTAAGGGCTAAAATCTTCCCCAAACTGATGAAAAACATTAATCTGCACATCCTAGAAATTTAGGAAACTCCAATTAGGATAAATATAAATAAATACACATCTATATGTATTATAGTTAAAATGTTGAAAGACCAAAACAAGGAGAAAATCTTGAGAAGGGTAAGAGGAAAATGACTCATCGTGTAAAGGTGATGGCCAAAGGTTAATAGTTGGCTTCTGATCAGAGGCAATGGATTCCAAAAGGCAATTTAAGATACTAAGTTAAAAAAACAACCAAGAATTGATATAAGAATCGTATAATCAGCAAATTTATCTCTCAAAAATAAAAGTGAAACAAAGGCATTCCAAGATAAATAAAAATGGAGAGAATCTGTAGCAGATCTGCCTTACAAAAAATACTAAAGAAAGTTCTTCAGACATGAAAAAACAAAGTATGGCAATAAACATAATGGTGTAGCATAAAACAATATGTATTCAATTGTATGTTGGGCCTATAATGTATAGAATAACAAAATACTTGATCATAGCAGTAAGAAGGAGGTGAGCAGGAATCTGTCTGTATTAAAGTATGAAAATAGCACCAACTGACACCTAAAACCCACAGGAATAAATGAAGGGATGAGAAAAGATAAATAAGAAGGTTAATATGACACTCTTCAAATATATACTTGTTCTTTCTCCCCTCAGCTTCTTTAAAAAACACAAATTTAATAATATATTGTGCTTACAACATATTTACATAATATGTATAGCAATTGTAGCACAAAAAAGAAAGAAGAGAATAAGGCTATGTGGGAGTAAAGTTTTTATATTTCACTAGAACTATGTCAGTATAAATCTGAAACAGAGTTTAATAATGGAACAAAATTGAGGGTCCAGAAATAAACTCCTTATATTTATAGTTAATTGATGTTTTACCAGGGTGCTAAGATAATTCAATGAGGAAATGATAATCTTAAATGATAATGGTGCTAGGACAATTGGACATGCACATACAAAAAAAATGAAGGTGGACCATTTCCTCACACCATACACAAAAATGAACTCAAAATGGATTGTAAGAGCTAAAACCATAAAACTCTTAGAAAACAGAGAAATAAATATTAGTGAAATTGGGTTAGGAAAAGCCTTCTTAGATACAACACCAAAAACAAGAGTGGCCAAGAGGAAACTAGAAAAATTGGATTTTATAAAAATTAAAAATTTTGTTCTTCAAAGGGTAAGATCAAGAAAGTACAAAGATATTTTACAGAATGGGAAGAAATGTTTGTGAGTCATATATCTAATAGGAGGATTGTATTTAGAATAAAGAAAGAAATCTTACAACTCAGCGATAAAAAGACAACCTAATTTATAAAATGGGCAACAGATTTAAATAGACATTTCTCAAAAAAATATGTCCAATAAATAAGCACATGAAAAGATGTTCAACATAATTTTTCATTAGAGAAATACAAATCAAAACCACAATGAGATACGGACATACCTTTCTTGTTTTATTGTGCTTCACTTTATGGAGCTTCACAGATACTGCATTTTTTCACAAAATGCAATAGGTTTGTGCCAACTCTGTCCAGCAAGTCTATTAGGGCCATTTTCCCAACAGCATGTGCTCATTTCATGTCTCTGTGTCACATCTTGGTAAGTTTTGCAATATTTCAAACTTTTTCATTATTATTATATCTGTTTTGGTTATCTGTGATCAGTCATCTTTGATGTTGCTATTATAATTATTTCGGGGTACCATGAACTGTACTCATATACGATGGCAAAATTAGTCGACAAATGTCATGTATGTTCTGATTGTTCCGTTGACATGGCATTCCTTATCTCCCTCCTTCTCTTTAGACTTCCCTATTCCCTGAGACAAAACAATATTGAAATTAGACCAATTAATATACCTACAATGGCCTCTAAGTATTCAAGTGAAAAGATTAGATATAATGCTATTGCATACTTCATAGACTTCAGAATAGTATAAACATTACTTTTATATGCACTGGGAAAAAAACTATTTTGCGACTCAATTGCAGTGGTCTGGAACCTAACCCACAGTATCTTGGAGTATGCCTGTGTCACTTCACAGCCATTAGGATGACTAAAATGAAAAAGGCAGACAATAACAAGTGTTGAGGTAGATATGGAGAAATCGGAACACTCATACATTGCAATTCCACTCTTAAGAGAAATTAAAACATATGTGTATGCAAAAACTTGCACACAAATATTCATAGAAGCATTATTTATAATAGCCAAAAGTAGAAACAACCCAAATGTTCATCAACTGATAAATGAACAAAAAATTGTGGTATAGCTATATAACAAAATACCATTCAGCAATAAAAAGGAACAAAGTACTAATACATGCTACACTGTGATGAATCTTGAGAACATTATGTTAAATGCAAAAATTTATTCACTACAGATCACATACCATATGACCCTATTTTTATAAAATTTCCAGAATAGATAATTCTATAGACAGAAAGTAGATTAGTGGTTTCTCAGCGTTATGAAGAACGGGGAGATGAGGAGTGACTGCTAAAAGGTATGGGGTTGATGGGATTATTTCACAATTAGATTGTAGTGATTGCACACATTTATGGGTAAACTGTATGGCATATGAATTATATCTCAATAAAACTGTTAAATAATTCATCACTGGAAGTCAATCAATAATTATTCCTATGTTATAATGAGGAGATTAAAGCCCAGAAATGGTAAGTAGTTGCCCAAAGCCACGTAAGCAAAACTATCAGTGATAAGCTGGAAACCCAACTCCATCTTGGTCCAAAGCTAGTGCTTCCTCCACATCACCAAACTGTAGACCAAAACACTGAAATAAAAAACTTTTTTAGAAAAATAATGATTGGGGGAAAAAAGCAGCTTCATACTATTTACTGAAGCAAACCAGATAAAGTTTTTCGAGTATTACATTCAAGAAGCATTTACTAAACATAACTTTTATTAGGCTTGTCTGTGAAGGTGGTGATAAAACATATCCCCTGACTTCAATGAGTGTGGAGTGATGTGAGACACAGAGTGCAAATCTGTGCTGTGATGAAGTTGTGCTCTGGAAAAACACAGGAGGGATCTGAATCAAGTAAGATCTCTGGGAGGTGACATTTCGGCTGACTCTTAGAAGACACGCAGGTTTTTATGTAGATTAAAAAGGTATTTTCCTGTTGGGGAGTCATAGCCACTCAATATCTCTTTTCTCTCCAGAGTTCTGACTCAATGGATAAGCAGACCCTGAGTAGAAGATGGATATTAAAAATATCATCTTAGTTACTCATAAAGCTATTTGGAGAATATGATTTAAGTGTGTGCCCAAGTGGGTTTGCTGATTCTTCACCTCTGAAATTACATAAATTTATAAAAAAAGAGAGATGAGCTATTTTTGCTATGTAACAAATCCCAAAACGTAGTGTTAGTACTTCTGGTGATTCTGTGGGTTGACTGGACAGTTCTGCTCCATGTGGTGTTGTTTGGAGTCACTCGTGCCGGCTGCATTCGGGTGGCAGGCAGGCTGGGCTGGAGAGCCCAAGAGGGCTGTCTCACATGTCTGGAGCCTTAATGATGAGAACTGGTAGTGGCCCCTTGGTTGTCCTCCAGGTGGCCCCTTCACTTCTTTTTTTTTTT
>VBSM01001681.1:9555359-9591267 GCA_008086735.1 Cheirogaleus medius | reverse complement strand
CCATTCTTGAGATACTTCACTTAGTAGAATGGGTTCCAGCTCTATCCAGGAGTGGCCCCTTCACTTTTTATGGAGCTTCCTCTCCACATCCCCTTTCTCTCTGGCAGGACAGCCTAGGCTTCCATACAACACAGCAACTAAATTCCAGAGGAGGAAAATGGAAGCTGCTAGGCCATTGAAGGACTAGGCCTAGAACTCAGAAAGCATCCTTTCCATGGTACTTCATTTGTGTAAATAAATCAGAAGGCCAAACTGAATTTAAGGGATGGAGAAATAGGATCCACGTCTTGATGGGAGGATAGGCAAACATGTGCAGGAAGAGAAGGAATTGTTGGCAGCCCATTTTGAAGGATGATCCAAAACAGACCTACTATACACCTTGTCATAGGTATAGCCAAAAAGATCAGTCTTCCGTAACCAAGGGATACTGACTACATGGCAGAGAGCAGCCAGAACGGGTACCCTCTACAGACAAGTGGATTCTAAAGAGAGAGGAAGGAAGGCCCTGCCCTAAGAACTCCCAATTTCTTCTCCCAAACTCACCAATCAGAAGAGTTCTTCTCCCCTGCAGTAGGAATGAGTAAAGGGATTGGAGAGGGGCCTAGAGTGCTTTTCACATAGTGCTATCCATATGGAAGCGTGAGGATCGAGGAGCACCAGGGAGAAGTCATGCACGATGTTTGCAAAGCGGAGTATCAGGAGGTGTATCTGAACTCTACAGTCATGTACATTAGTCAGCATGGCTTGGAAAAGTGCCAGGATGTTGCTGTCCAGGGCAAAAGGAAAGAATAAAATGAGGTTTTCTTTTTCTGAGGTGATCTCGGCAGTACCTCAGCCACCCTGCTCAACTCCATGTGGAGTTACTTGAGAGATATCTGTTCTTCTTCTAAAATAGGATTTAAGTTTGAGTACATACTTGTGAAACCTGAAGATGATTATTTTAATGACAGATGGGAGCAGGGCTCACATTGTGGAGGGGATATATAAATTACAGATACAGAAAACCCCTAGAGCCATGGCCAGGTCGGGTCATAACTCCCAGGCTCCTCCTGTCCTATACAGAAGTACTGGGAATGTGCCTGATTCCACCATCTAATTAATGATGCAAATTCTGGAATGCTGTTGATGCTCACTCTTAATGAGTACATACTGTAAGGCAGGATGCTTCCATTTAGATATGCTAATGAATGTAATTTTAATTTTAATCCATCTTCTCTCCAAAGCAATTGAGGTTTCACAACCTGGAAAAAATAGTGGGAGATTAGGAGTATCAGAAATGGGCTTTCTCCCTGAGGTAATGCACCTGAAACAGGAACCCTCAGGCAAAAAAAAAAAAATTAAAAATAAAAACTACCATTTGGTGCAGACTAGAGAAGGCTTCTTGTCCTCATTTCGGAATCCCATTGGGCCTAGGATGTTCTATGTTCAAGGACTCTTAAAGTTGTTTGTTCTTTTTGTTTGTTATTCCTTCCTTTGAGTTTATTTTTAACGGTTTAGTTTATAAGGACAATGAATTTGAAAGCATGTTAGCAGTGAATTAGGATATAAAGATACATACAACTGTGTTAAATTGCTAGCTGGGAATGGAGGTTAAGACAACAAAAGTTAAGATAAAGGGTGGATGCAGGTTTTGTGGAGTTCAAAGCTTAAATAACCTGGGGTATCCTCTTTGGAAAAAGAGTTCAAATTGAGAATATAACATTAGATACTGGGCCTCAGAAGGGGCTGATATAATTGAAGAGACTCAAAGCTTACATTTCACTGATTTCATGGTAAATTGACCTCTGTTGGGGACATAATCTTATTAAATATGACATATGACCTGATCATTTACATTGTTTTGTGTAAAGATGAGCAGTTTTCCCATCATGGACAGAAGTCATTTGTAGCAGAGTACAAGAACGATAGAGGATAAGAGGATATGTTGGTGACAGGTACATTAGTGCCATAATAAAGTACCACAGACTGGATGGCTTAAACAAAAGAAATTTAGTGTCTCTCAGTTCTGGAGGCCAGGAGTCAATGTCTAAGGGTCAGCAGGGCTGGTTCCTTCTGAGGACTGTGAGAGAGAATCTGTTCCATGCCTTTAGCCTAGCTTCTGGTTGTTTGCTGGAAATCTTTGGCTTTCCTTTTCTTACCGATATATCACCTCAATCTCTGCCTTTATCTTCATCTGGTGTCCTTGCTGTGTGTGTGTCTGCCTCCATGCCCAAATTTCCCCTTTGTGTAAGGACATGAGCCACATTGGATGAGGAACCACATTAGTGACTTCATCTTAACTTGATCATCTACAAAGATCCTATCTATAAATAAAGTCAAATTCACAGGTACTGGGGCTAGGACATCCACATCTTTTTGAGGGACACAATTTACCACATAACAACAGGTGACCAGATATTGCTATATTAACTATCTTAAGAAATTCAATGTCTCTGGCTTAAAATGCTCTAGCATACCTCTTACATCATATTCTAATAAGTGGAAGTGTACTCAGAAAATGGCAGAAATTCACCAATAAAAAATCAACTTGGGAAGTGAACCTAAGTTAATTCCTCCATTATGTACCTGGTAGACTCCTATGGATCCTTCAGAATGCTCAGGCATCCATCACTTTCTCTGAGACATGATTTCTAGCCCATTTATCCTCTGTCCCTCTAGATCCAGTCTCTACCTTTTTCCATCCTGACCTCTGCCTGAAAAGGCTGACTTCATAAACTGTATCAACTGGCCCGCCCAAGACCTCTGGCTTCAGGTGGGTTCTGCATATGGAGGCTCCTAGGAGGAGATTGGAAGGAGAGGTTGGTGGCTAAGATCTAGGGATCTTTGGCTTTGTCTCTCAAATGAAGCCCTTTGTTCCTCTCAAGGTCTCTGATTCTATATCTCTTTCCATGCACGCCCTGGTACCTTTCTCTCCCCTGGTACCTTTTTCTCTACTTTGGACCATGGGTGGCAATAACTTTAGTTCACATACTTAGATCTGAAAGAAATGCTGCTCTCTTTGCTATAAATCAACTCATTCCACAGGTTTAGAGGAAAAAATAATCTTAGCCACTTTCCATGTTCCACCTATGGAGCATCAGGTGTTTGGAGAGGGTGCTATGGAGCTACCTGTGGGCCATTTGTCCACAGTGTGACTGCTGAGGCCTCCACTGTCCCAGAAGCTCTCTGCTCTGATTCAGGTTTGGTGCCTGAAATCCTTCTGCAAGGCTTCCCCTGCTCCCATAGGCCTACAGATAACTGATAAACCATTTTCTTTTTGAAATCCTTCTTCACCATCAGGGCTACATGAAAGTTCTGTCCCAGTCTTCCCTTTCTCTTCCCTTTTGAATCTCCAACTCTCAGCCAAAGGGAAATCTTTTCCTTCTTTGTGTTTTTTCTAAGACATCTGGTCTGTAGCTTAGTCCTCATTCTTCCATCCTTTAGCTATTTGACATATCTGCTAAGTTCCCCTAAAGTCTTAGGATGGTGGAACAGAAAAGCCATGGAGATTTAGGGCTTCAATTTCGAGCACAGGGACAGAGGAGCAATGAGGAAATAAAGGGTACAAAAAACCTTTACAGTGATTAGCATTTCAAAATATTATCCTACCATAATATCATAGTTAGAGAGAGAAGTGTGTGGCTGTGAAGAGGAAATGAAGCAGAAGTCTGGAGCTAGTGTGATTAAGACTGCGTTAAGAAGCAGCTGTAGGAAGATGGAAGTAAGGCAGTGGAGAATGCTAGCTCTAACCAGAATCAAATTATCTCTAGGCCTTTTTAAGGTCGATCCTACAGGGACTGACTCTCCTTTGGATGCACAAGAAAGTTCCTAAGGAGAGGTATGAAGAGACATGAGCTAGAAAGAGCAGTGTGGTTGTATCATCATTTATAACACATTGCATGATTGATTAAAAGGGCAGGAACCCTTGATGTAATCCATTAGTTTACCCAGAGCTTGCCCAAGTAACAAGCAACCAGCGACCTACCAACCATGAGCATGTACAGACAAGATGCTGCCAGAAACCACTGGAGAAATGCCCTGCTTTGCTGCCTAGTGACTGTTTCTTATCTGAAACTTCATGATGCACTTGCTCCCAATGGCTGCTTGCTGCCATTTCCATTTTTGCACAGCTATCCTGAATTGACTAAAGTTGCAACTGGGGGAGGGGTTCCTCATACCATTCCTCTTACTCAGCAAACTTACATATTCACTAAATGGGATCCACTTAATCTTCTCCTTTTATCCAATTGCCCAGAAATTCAACATCTCTAAATTAGTGATTCTCAAACCTTGAGCGTACATCAGAATTACCTGATGTGCTCATTTAAATGCAGATTTTTGTGCCCTACCCACAGAATTTCTGATTTGGTAGACCTTGAGGATTTTCATGTCTAACAAATTCCCAGGTGATGCTGATGTTTCTGTCCCCAGGTAAGGCTGGTCTAGTAATGCCAGAACACAAATCCTTATGTTTAGAAATAAGACTCTTAGTCCTGCTCTCCTAAAAGGATAGTGTTTTAATGACAGAGAGCGCTCTATTTTTCTCTGGTCAAAGTTAAGATTTTTTTCTAACTTATATGTATTGATATAATCTCGTCACTTGGGAGAATCTAACCGTTTTGTTCTCTGGAGTCACTTTCAGGTCAGGTCTATACAATAACCTGGGAATTATTTATTCAATAAATATTTAGTAAGCACTTACATTCTGTAGTATATATGGTGAGATAAACGAACATGAGACACAACCTCCATGAAAAAGCAATGCTATGTAGTCAAAAGCATACAACTCTGGTAGTCCCAAAGTCTAGGTGAAAGCCCACCTCTACTTCAGGGATGCCATGGGTGGTCGTGCAGGGTTAGAGCCACTGTGTCATTTTAGCTAAGCTGGAACTATGTTGCCAAGAATTCTGTTCCTTGTATGATTCAGGTTAGAGTTTGGTCACAAGAGAAATTTTTGCAAGATTTGGAAGCAGTAGCTATTACACTGGACAACTTGTACTGGTGTAGCTTGTACACATTGTCACTGATCTTGCGACTCACCTTGAAAGAACAGGCAGCAGCCAGGCTGCAGCTCCTCTAGTTCCCACTGTCTTCTCCTTCAGCCTTTCCAAGACCTGGGCCAGGTCCTTATACAGCCACATGATGAAAGGCACCAGGTGTTTCTGCACATTGCCCACTCCATTCAGGTTGGAGCTGGCGAGACACAGACATGGGTTCTAATTTGTCCCCACGAGATCCATTTTGCCCTTTTGGGATCCATTTTGGTTTTGGGCTTCCAACTTGTCTTCATTTTCTCCTACTTTATGTAATCTTTCCTTAGCTTACTATCCGTATCACCTACAGTGACTTCCATCTCTCACCAAAGAGGCAGTGACTTCCCATGGAACTCTTTAGCAGCTCTCACAATTATTCAAGGCATAATTTCTGTCATAAGTCCCTTATTCCACATCACTATCAGTGGTTCTACTTCTCTGTAAAAACCTGACTAGCAGAGGCACCATTCACATAAACAAGGGTACGAATGCTATTCTTTGGAGTTTTGCGATGCACAATGTGTACAATCTTATACATTAGCCCTGCTCTAATACTTTTGATCTAAATGGCCTTAGTCAACATATGGAATTTCATTTTGCTTCATATAGAACTTCAATTTCTATCATGTATATAAAATGTCCTGACCACGCTAACTAATGTAATCATCCCTATTGTTATTCTCTATGCTATCATTCTGGTTTATTTTATATATATCACTTACCACTCTCCAGATAATCTTATTTATTCTTTTGTTTACATGTTTATAATCTGTATTTCTTCACTAGGATGTAAATCTATGAGGGAAGGTGTTTTGCCTACCTTATTTACTTCTGTATCGAAATGTTTACCTCTAGAACATGCTTTGGTACTCACTAAATATGATGGCTAGCTGGATTGAAGCTATCTAGCTGGGATGATTTAAGCCATCCCAACATGGATGAATGATTTAATTAATAAATAAATAAAATGCCTATAAGAATAGCTAGTTCATGGTGAGAAGTCAATATACAATAGTATTCTTCAAAAAACTTGAAAACTGATAACAGAAGTGTGGCCACTGTAAGCCACAATAACCAACAGATTGTGATATATGCCATAAAAATGGTGCTATAAAATTTGAGAATACAGGGAAACCACATGTACTTAAGTAATGAACCAAGGTTTTATAGATAAGAAAACATTTCTTGGGGGTGTTAATTATAGGTAAATTTTAACCGGAGGAGGCCAGATAGATGGGAAAGTAACAAAATAGAGGAACTAAACAGATGTTTAGCAAAGCACAAGTTGTGTTTGGAAATAAGTGACATTTTTTTGGCCTGGTATATAAAGTTAGTAACAAAAACTTTGTGGAAGCTAGTAGGATAGGAAGGAAAATGAAAACCAAATTATGAAAGCCTTTTAATTACTGCCTAAACACATAAAATTTCATTTTGTCGAACAGTATGTCACTAAATATGTGTTTCACAGAACACTAGCACTATGAAAGATGCTTTCAAAATAAAAAAAGTGGTCATGGTCAAATACCATATCTTTTACCTTCCTCTTGGAATACTTGAAGTACATTAGCACATTTCAGGCTCAGGGAAGTCCTAAAGTTCTCATGTTTGTTATAGAAAGTTTTCCATGCAAAATGCACATTGATATCAAGCAGAATTAGCATCTGTTGGATAAAGTTTGCAAAACTACTCCTGTGGTAGCTTCCAGGGAAATGCAAGGATGAAATACTACATATTTCCAGCCACAAAGGATGTAGTGCTATGTAGTAAAGGTTTAGAGCATGATTTAGCATTGGTAAACAACATAATCATAATATGTCCATAGATATATTCATCTTGAAATGGCAGATAATAAAGTTGACAGTTGGAGGAATAAATATAAAGAGGCCAGTTATGAAACTTCTATTACTCTCCAAAAAGAAGGCAACGAAGCTTTGGGTTAAGGATTAAGAGTTGAATGTACCCCTTCATCCCCTTTCGCAACTCATGACAGTAGGGTCCAGGCTCAGCTGAAAAGCCCCACGAGATCCCAAGGCAGGAGTCTGAACAATTCTTGTGACATGAAGGCATTAGTCAGGTCAGAGCTGGGAGAGTGAATTTAAAGTGGGAGATCATGTAAGAGGGCTAGAAAAGAAGGCCCAACTGAAAGATGAGGTGTGCAGCAAAATAAGCAGTGAGTCAAGGAAATAGGGAGAAAAGGAATGAGAAGTCATAGATTAGGCAACTGGGAGAGAGTCTCGGGGAGCCAGGGGATACACAGAGGCCGTTAGGACCGCAATTTAGTGTGGTGACCAAAGCCAGCTTAATTTAAAGACGCAAATGGGAGAGAACAGAGGTTAAAGCCATTAAGAAAGAGCATCCTTATAATTTGGAGGCTGATTAAGGTGGAAACAAACACAATCTTGTAAGGAAAATGGGCTTTCGTCAAGTGTAATAACTCAGTAGATAATTTGTATTCATTGCTTTTTTCTTTAGAAAAAGACGGAAAATTTGCTAAGCAGACAAGGAAATGGATTTGGATATGTAAAGTTGTCTGTGTTTTCTGTGGTAGTGTAGAATCTAACCACTGGGAAAAGAAGCAGCCCATTTCTGTGTATCTACCTAAGACCCCAGTGACTGTATATGTATGAAATCCACAAGCAAAGAACTTTAGCTTCCATTTAATGACAACTTCCTTGAGTGTGTTGTGTATATATCAGTGCACCCATAGATTCTGGCTCAGTGTAGTAAGAGTTCAATAAATATTTGATGAGTGAATAAAAGAAGGAAGAAAATGAAGAAGGGAGAGAGAAAAAGAGAGAGAGAGAGAGAGAGGAAGAATAATGATTCTGGCCAAGTTCAGAGAACATATAAAGATTATTTAACAACATGAGGGTTTCTGATAAAACCTAACTACATTATTTAAAAGCATAATGACACAAGACGTGGTCTGACAAAATTCCTCTGACTTTTTGAGGAACTAAGTCAAAATCAATGTATCTTTCAGATGCTTTCTAATTCTTCCCCTTTATTCACATAGTTATAAACAAAAGGTAATTTGATATTTGGATGATTGAGTCAACTTTCAAAGACTATTGTCTGGTGTATTTGCTGTGAGTGGTAGGACCAATCTGGACATGCACATACAGTCACATCTATTTGGAAACAGAAATAATCAGAAAATCAGGAAAAGCTGAGAAGGATGTAGTCATCCCATGAATTGAACAGTATTGATGATGAGATGGGAATATTTGGTCTAAATTTAGTCCAGGATATTCTTAGAGTTCACAATTTCTGTCTGCACAGGCACAATGAAGTGTCTTTCTCGAAATTAGATTTTCAAAGAAAAAGAAAAAATAATTCTTGTTTGCTATTAACATTTGCCTAATGCACAGTGTCAGTTGGCATTAAGAAAAGTTGTCCAGGTGGAGTTAGGGTAGACTGAGCTCTTTGAGGGAGGAGGAGGAAAGCTGGATTATTCCGGTAGTAAGGTAATTTAAAAATCCATAATAAATAAAGTAATGAGATTTTCAGAGAATCACTTAAGCAGGAAAAAAAAAAGCATAAAGTTACTAAATCTGTAACAGAATAAGGTTTCTTTAAAAATGTTAGCTCTTAATTTATTAAACAGGAATTTCACGTTTATTTTCTGATAAAAATAAAAGTTCTTTTTTTTTGGTTTTGTGTAAAATCTATATATTGTTTTGTTATTTGTATGAATTTATTTCTGAAATTTTAGTCTTGCGAGTCTGTATAGCCATTGCACATTAAATGGATATTGATCTAACATTAGAAATAAAAAACAATACCCATTAAATTAATCAATAAGGACTTAATTCCTGATGAACTCAGCAGCCTAAGGTGGGGCATTTGTTTGCTTTTCCCCTTTCTAAGCAAACTATTTCATATTATAGGAAATAATCCAACATTTAAAAGATTATACTGGGGGAAAAACAGCACTGGTAGAAGCTGCAGTTTGTAATTGCAAAGTTAATTATCTTTCCTAAACCATCAGTTGTCACTTAGAGAGACCAGATTCTTGCAGACTCTCCAGGGACTGCCTTTATTTCATTCCTAATGGCTTGGGACCCACCATTTTGCTGTCTCTGAACATTTGGTCACTGAATGCACCATTTATGGAGTATTGTTTAATTAAGGACAAATTAAGAGAACTGTGCACAGAATTTAATTTCATAGGCTCTGTAAATTCTTTTAAAGAGGATACTAACTATAGGCATGATAAGTTTTCATTATCCATTTCTTCTATAAGGTATTGACAATTTATTGTTTGCAACAGTTCCAAGTTTTGTTTACTCTTCAGGGGATTTTGTTGGCACTGTACTTTTTGTGCTTCACAGAAATCCTATGGATGCATCCAATTCTTTATTAACCCCTTTGGTTCTGAATCACCCAGAAGCAGAAGCCTACTTACATGTTTGAAAGACTGCTGCAATTGGCATTTGTAAAAACCAGGGATTTATGGTAAGGGTCAAATGAGAACTGGAATCATTAAAAGATGTGCTTAATGTTTTAGATCTTGGTATATAAAATATCCCAAGTTGATAGTTATTCATTCATTCTTTCATGTGACAAATATTTATTTGGTGCCTGCTATGCACCAACAAATATTCTAATGGAGAATGCACTATTTACTAAGAAGTAAAAAAGTTCTGGAATATTTTGGTTTTAAAATTTTTTAGAATAAACTTTTACCAGATCCCCAATGCATTCTCTGAAAAGCCAAGTATAAATTATAAGTTATAATAAACCTTTCATAGAATAATTCCGTATTAAATATGAAGTAAACCTTAGAGATCATATTGTCCAAATTCCCACATGTTACTGATGAGGGTTATGCTGTATAATATAAAATAAGCCAATATTTCAAACAAGGGCTTGTGGCCCCTGAACCCTCCCCCCATTCCAGAGCTGCCTCCAAAGAGGAATGACAATAGAACCCCACATAATTTCGTGGATCTAAGGGGAGAGGAGCCTTGGGTCCTGCTTCTACTCTAGTTGTCCAGGTGAAATCAAATGTCATCAGAATGCCTTCATCTTACCATTGATCCAGAGCACAGAGAAGGGCTTTTGCTCCATTCGCCTAGGGGAGAGGCCTGAGCAGAGGCCTCTCCTGAGTCCTCTGGTCATGGGGGAGCAGACAATGACCATTCTGTGGTGCCAGGATGTCATTCCAAGAGACAGTGGACCTGAAGGTTATGAGTGGTAAGGACATGGGGCAAAGCTGCAGAGAGAGGTCGGATGGAAGACTCTAGATCAGAGGAGAGAGGCTGCTTGACACCTTTATTTAGAGGGAGTCCACCTAGGAGAGGCCCTGTCTCTGCTGCTGCTGTTCTACACTCAGGAAACAGAAAGCCTTAGTGAGACTTTGGAGTTCTTGAGCTGGATTCAGCCTCCTGATATTCCAAAAGTCACATCTCGCAGCTATTAGTCCTCAGTGTTCATTAGACCCACAAACCTCTCTGGACTCCCCTAACCCAGAGAATTTATTTTAGACTGAGAAGGACCATCTCCTCCAACTCTAAAATCCTTGGTGAATATAAGCTTTTGAGGAAAAACCCCAGGAAGTATATTGCAAACATCCCCAGGCTACAAAACACAGAGCCTGGGACCTATTTGAAGAACAGAAAACAAAACAAAAACAAAAAAACACTCGCAAAACAACAATACTAACAACAACAGATAACAACATTAAAATTATAAATTTAGTATTCACAAATGAGCCTTTCACATCTATTTACAATTTAAAGTAGTTAGAATTGACTGACTGTAAACAAAATACTTGACATAATAGTTGAAACCAGTAGAAAGTTATTTTTTGAGGTTACCAAAAGTCGTAAGGGAGAACAGTTGCTAGGATGGGTTCAGCAGTTGTATGTTGTCAGGGCCAAGGTTTCTGAAACATATCAACTTTTTTCATGTGGTCACAATATAGTTCCAACAAATCTAGCCATCACATCCTCATTCAAGGTAGCAAGAAGAAGGAAAAAGTGGTGCAAGAATGGCACCATTTCATCCGTAAAGCAAAAGAATCTTCACAAGAAACTACTTGTGAATCTTTTCTCACAAAACTCATTGTTTAAAACCCAGTTCACTTTTAACTGAAATAAAGGCTTGCAACATTAACATCTCATAGGGCTCATTGCCTCCCTGCTGCCAAGAGAAAAGAGTGAATTGGATGTTGAGTAGATAACCAAGAATGTCTACAGCATTGGTGTGGCATCTTCTTATCTATAAAACAGTTTCATAGCAAAGAATGAACCTGACTGTAGGGATATAAATCATTTAGGAGTAATTATTAAAAATTTGTTAGTGCAACTGTAGTTAATAAAAATTGATCATATATTTCAAAATAACTGAAAGAGTGGAAGTGGAATGTTCCTAACACAAATGATACATACTTGAGGTGATGGATATTTCGATTACCCTGATTTGATCAATACACATTGTATGCTTATATCAAAATATCACATATACCCCATAAATATGTACATCTATTATGTATCTCTAATGATTAAAGATCCATTTTTTAAAGTTGTTAAAGGCAATCCCAAATCAGCCTATCTCAGAAAAAAAGTCCACTTTATTTTGAATAAATTTGTCCTTGACTTGAGGAGATATATCCCTACCCAAAAGCATTATATTTTTCAATATATGTTTTTTTATTTATCATATTTGGAGCATATTTATAGAACTTCTGTTTTCAAGGTAAAACTAGGGTAAGGAAGGAAAGAGGAATACATTTATAAGTACCTCAAATTCCTTCTGGCCCTATTTCCTGACTATTTTCATCTTTTGAATAATTCCACATAGTTTCCCATATATGGAATCCTGAAGTTTTAGCATGATTACAATATATGAGTATTGCTTTGCTATCATAGCAACCAATTCTTAACTATTTTTTCTCCAAACTGCAAGTCTTTTTTTTTTTTTTTTTTTTTTTTTTGGTAAGGATACTGCTGTTCTTTACAAAGTCAACTTCTGGCTGGAAGCCCTTCACTCATCAGAAAAAAAGATAAATAGAACCATTAAAGAAAAAAAAATGGCAATGTGTGTGCATGCACACATGTGCATGCATGAACTGGGGCCAAGACAGATTTTATAAACGCCCAGATCATTGAACACAGTGCACAGGACTAAATCCTTGCAATATACATTTCTACCATTACACACACAAAAAAAATAAGATTGTAAACATTTTGGTGTAAGAAAGGAAAACATAAATCCATAGATTGATAGACAGATAGGTAAAACTCTGACATGTACCCTCAGATTTGCAGATGTGCACACTCAGATTTGCAGCCGGACAAAAGGATTTTTATTATCACTTTTCATAAAGATTCTCCTAGCCATGAACTAGCTGCTAAAATATTTAGATAAGATTGAGTGTATATATAGAGAAAAGGAAAGGAGAGAAAAAGGAGGGTGTGACAGGGAAGTGAGGGAGGACTTGGAGGGGAAAGACTAAAGGGCTTAGAAATAAAATGTCATCTGAATCATAGCTAACATATTGCTCACCCAACACTCAAATGCTATAGAAAAATTATACCAAATCCAAAACCTGTCAAATAAGATTTAGCAACACAGTTCAGAAGTTATCCCCCATTGGGTAACTGTCTATAATCTTGCGACAAACCCCATAAGTGTTCACGGTAGTTATTCCATATGCTAAGGGTAGCATATCATTTCAGAGCTGTCAGTTTTAATTTCGGTTTTATTAATTTTACCATAAGCCTACAGACGTATATTTCAGAAGGCATATATCATGAAGATCGTAAACTCCCACAAAGAAGCTGGTGATAGTTATAGGTTATGTCACAGGTTTGATGGGAATTAGATTCATCAAGAGAATAGTAAGAGAAGGTTTAATGTATATGTCAAAGCATGCATGAAGAAACTAGCCTGTCCACAAATTGGCAGTCAAGATGTGTCCAAGTGATTAAAAATACTTTGGGGAGTTTGTTTTTTTTTTTAATTAACAACACATTGTGTTACAAAAATGTGGGCTTTAAAGCAAACCCATGAGCTCATGAAATAGAGTTTATTTTTTTAAAATAGGGGGTTTTTTTAGAAAAGAAAACTACTTTTATTTCTAAAAGCATTGCTTCTGACCTCAATATTTCTCAGTAACTTGATTATTTTTTGAGAACCAGAATCAAATTTTCCATAGTGTATTAGGAGACATCTTTCTATCACTGATTGGCTGGTGCCTGTGGGCTTTAAAATATGTATAAAATAAAACAGATATTATCATGAATTAAAGATGGCTGCAAATTCTTTGCCAGTCATACCATGGAGAGACAGAATATTTTATCCTCTCTCTGAATCTAGTGTAACTTTGTAACTTGTTCTGTCCAATGGATTGTGGTGGAAGTGATTCTATTTAATTTTCATGACTGAGCATTAAGACATTAGCCCTACACTAGTCTTGAAATAGGCTCATTATTGGAAAGAAAATCCTGAAACATTACTAAATCTCAAATATGGCCAATGGATGGTTGCTGGACCCTTTGATTACCATGACATAAAAATTATGACGCTAGACCTTTCACTTTTATCTCTTGGAACACTCGCTCATGGAAGCTAGCCACCAGGTGAGAAGCCCAATAGCCCTTAGACTACTTAGCATATTGCAAGGAAGCCCAAGTCACTTAGGGAGAGAGACGCTACCTGGGGGAGTGCTGCAGTGCCAGATACATAACTGAAACTTTCTCAGATCTTCCAGCTTAGCCCTGTCAGTAGTGGAATGAAGGTAAATGAATAACCCTAGCTAACACCATGTAGCACAAGTACCGCCCAGAAGAGCCCTAACAAATTTCTAATCCAAGGGTAGTGAAAATAACAATTTGTTTTTGTTTAAGCTATTGTGTCTTGAGGTGGTTTATAATGTGCAACAGATAACCTATACAGATTATGTATGTGTATAGGTAATACACACATGTATTCGTAACTTAAAGAGAAGAGATGGAAAATAAAACTTTTAATGAGAGATTGCATTGTATTTTCATTAGAAATCAATAAACATAGATATATTGGGAGATGGGCACAAGGTAGATAGAAAACTCAAATGACAGAGACTTGTTACTATGTACCTTCCAAAAATATTTTATACCATGAGATTATACTTTATTTAAAAATTTTAAAGTAAAATTTTTAAAAATTACTGAGAGAGAGAGAGAGAGAGAGAGAGAGAGAATGAGAATGAGGGAGAGGCTTTGGAAATACCTCCAGAAGTTATATTAATATTTTAAGCAGCCTGGATCTCATCCCTAAGGTAGTCTTCAGATAGGCTCATCAATGGAAAGGTAATCATGAAAATGTATTAAATCTCAAATATGGTCTATGATGGTCCCTTTGATTCTTGTGACATAAGAAGCCCCCTGGAGCCAAAAAAGTTAAACCTATTCATTTGGGTACGACGTTTAAACTGAACATCTATGCTCAAAAGAAGCTTCAATTTTACTTTATAAGAAAGTGTCTTCATTTTTTAGTAAATATCTATATAAATCACCTAAAATCTATAAACTGTCCATAACAGTTTATTTAATATGAAGACAGTCCCAACAAAAAGCCCTTTTAGAAAGCAGGCATTCAGAAAGAGTGTGTGTGTGTGTGTGTGTGTGTGATCATTACAGTTATCTTCACTGAGTCTGACTTTTTAGTAACTATTTATAATGTTAACTGAGCATTTCATCAAAGAATAAAGGATATCTTTTCACTGGATTTTATCAGAAATCATCTTAAAGTCCTTCTCAGTCATGAAAACGGAATATGTTTCTCTCCTAGGATCTTTGTTATGTCCATGTAAAACACATAGTACTGTAGTAGTAAAGCAAGCAATTCAACTCACAAGTTTTTTTAACAAAATGGATAAAATAGCTTCTCAGTAGAATAAATTGATTTCATTGCTATGCTAATCATCAAAACAAACTGACCATAGTATTCAATTAGCACTGCACTGCAAACTTGCATTTGAATGTGACTGAAGAAGGCACACCTATCCTCTCATAAAACTTTCATTCTCAGGGTACATTCATTGACACACACACACAGTGAAAAACTATCCTGGTATACAGGTATCTGTGCATCAATATTTTGTCTGAAGGGTTTAAAAACATTATTTCAATGTTACAACTTTCCAAAGCTTTTAAAACTAAGAATAAAACATTTGAAGAAAATGCACTTGTCATAACAAGCCATCAAAAGAATAAATGCAACGTGTGTGCACATACACACATATACACAAAAGTTTAATAGCAGGGTCTTCAACCACGTGAGGAAGTAGTGAATGTGGTCACTACAAGCATTTACTTCTGAAATCACAGAAAACTTTCATCTGAAAACATAGGATTGAATTTTGATGAAATAAACATTTTACCTGGGGAGAAAATTACCAGGTTAGATTTAGTTTTTTGCCCAACATCTTTTGAGGCCAAATCTACTCTGGTACCTTGTTTATTGTGCTTGCCATCATATGCCTCTTCCATCTTCATGAGAAGAAATTCACCAGGGTAGGTGCTACCCCTTTAGCCCAGCCCCAGACTGAATACAATGTAGAGCAGACTTAAGACCAGCACAAAGCAGAGCACCAAACCCTGCTAAACCTATAATAATACCCACCTACCAGAGCCGAGCCTGTATATATCAATCCCAGCTGACTCACAAACGTGTGAGAAATAAGCACTTCTGGTGTATGCTGCTGCGATTATTTGACTATCTGCTACACAGCAATATTCGACTGATAAAATTTCTTAGAAGATTTTAGGGAGAAAGGTACAGTGAAATTTTCAATAGCATCTGCTGAATACTCTATATTTATACTTTTGATTTCTGGCTCCACTTAAGCAAACAATAGACAAAGAGAAAATATATAGAGGAATTGATATAAATGTCTGGCATAAAAAAAATCTGATTGGGACCAGTGTCAGGAGATAAACAAGTTAAGAAAAACACACAAAAGGAAAATCACCAAATAGACATAGTGCCATTTCTACTTTACTGATAACTAAGACCATGATATTAATCATAAAAATAGAGTCATTTACCCATTTATAGTTCCTTTACCAAAAAAATTATTCTTTCCCATATAGCACTTTTTGTCATTTGATCATCACAAAATGTGACTTAGAGAAACCAGGAAAGGTATTTTAATTTTCATATTATAAGTTAGACAATTAAAGCTCAGAAAGTTTAAATGCTTTATCTATTATCATTCAATGTAAAGATTTTACTGTCTTTTTTCTCCTAGGCATGGCCCTTTCCACAGTAATACTTTTCATCTCACTTTTATCAGGAACACAGAAAAGTAAAAATAACGGCCTTATTCTAACCTGTAATTCAATAGAGCATCTTTCCTGAGAACCATAAAATGCAAAACATTAGAAGTGATTATCTAAAGATATTGTCTGTATACTTCTCAGGGTTCATTTGGTTTTGTCTGTGGTACAGAAGTGTCATCCGGGTCAATCACTCAGACCCCCTTAGTGGTTGGCCTCCTACCTAATGTTACTGACCAAAGCTGAGCCCAGCAAGGGATGAAGTCAGAAATTGGAAAAAAAATCCATGGTCTTGGCTCCTATGTAATGGATTAAGCAGAAGCAAATTGCCAACAGTAATTAAAAATATATCTTGGTCCTAGGTTGATATTTAGCATCTTGTCCATTAGCTTACTGGCTTTAGAGTTCACAGCCTTTGTGGTCATGCCATTTGAGGGTTTTGATTTGGGCATTGTGGTAAACTCCAAACATTTGTCAGAACTCACTGGGGCTATTAATAGAAAAATCTAAAAAGTTATATTTATTGTATTAGATATTTTTGTTTTGGTGTGTTTTTCCATGGGGTAACAGAACCACTGTCTTTCTCATTAACAACAACAAAAAAATGCTATGCTGATATCCCATTAGTCAAACATATAATAAGTTGCTCATCTAGTTTCAGCACTGGGATGGTCTTTCATTCTGCAAACAAATGTCACCTACTATGTGCCGGGCATTGTGGCATAAGGTTAAGCAACACAAAATTTCAAAAGCATTCCTTTGACTGGCTATTTGCTAGTTTTTATAAGAAAGGGATTCAATCATCCTCTTTTACTTAAATCCTCTTTTACTTAAATAGATCATCTGTTTTATAATTAATTTATTCTAAAGACACCAATAGACCACCTACCATGAGAAAAATGTTCTAAAAGTTCATTCAGGGAATGTTCTCCAGTTAAAACTTATGAGCTGGAGCTCAAACAGGAGACGAGACATGCAAGCACATAAAGCCCTGGAATTAGTTTTTCTACTCTGAGCCCCAGTGAAATATATTGTCTTTTGTTCATCTGAGGGAGGCCTTTGGACCATGTGGCTGCTATAGTCATTTTCTAAAGTCCATTCTATTCCCCACAATTCCCACCTGCTGTGATTCTGCTGCTGTGATCCATACAAAAAGGAGGAAAGATGCTCTCTATTCCATCTACATTACCTTTGTCACCTGGCCTCAAGTTTCCCAAGTTTCTCCATGAAAATCATCTCTTTAAGTTCAGCCTACATCTCTTATCTCTAGAGCCACACTGTTGGCTATTGAGCACTTGAAATGTAACTATTCCAAATTGAGATGTGCTCTAAGTGTAAGATACACACGGATTTCAAAGGTTTAGTATAAAAAATTATGGAAAATATTTCATCAGTAATTTTTATATTGATTACCTATGGAAATGATAATATGTTAGATACACTGGAGAAAACAAACAATTCAAATTAATTTTACCTGTTTCTTATTAATTTTTAAATTAACTACCAAAGAAATTTAAAGTACTCATGTGGCTGGCATTAAAATTCTGTTGGCCATCCCTACTTTAGATCAGCATTCCCAACCTTTGTGGCACCAATGGCCACTTTCATGGAAGACAATTTTTCTACAGACTGGAGGGAGACAGGGGATGGTTTCAGGACAATTCAAATGCATTACACTTATTGCGCACTTTATTTATTATTACATTGTCATATATAATTAAATAATTATACAAGTCATGATAGGTTGGAGACCCCTGCTTTATATTATCAGATCAAGACCCTGGGAGTGGCTGGATGAATGCAATATGTTTTCAATTTTTTCTCTTCTTTTTGTCTCTGTCCCAAGAACTGATGTTCTAGCATCTTCCTCCTCCAACTTGGCAAGAATCTAATTTCTCCAGTACCAAAGAATTAAAGCAGATATCTGGGGCTGGGTCCCTTACCAGACTTTTAATACCTTCAAAGTCCATTAAAGCTCAAGCAGAGCATCCTATCAGACCTGATGGAGGTGACATACTATATTAGCTTTCTGTAGCTGCCCTAACAAATGGCCACAAACTTAGTGGCTGAAACAAACCCAATTTATTATTTTATAGTTCTGTGGGTCAGAAGACTGACAGGCTTCACCAGGCTAGAATCAAGGCATCAGCATGGCTGTGTTCCTTTCTGTAGGCTCTGGGTGGGATTCATTTCCTTGCCTTTTCCAACTTCAAAAGGCAGTCTGCATTCCCTGGCTTATGGTCCCTTCCTCCATCTTCAAAGCTAGCAGCAAAGCATTGGATCCTTCTCACATCTTCTCACTCAGACTTATTATGGTGCCTCCCTCTTCAACTTTCAAGGGCTCTGTGATTACATTTGGCTCACCCAGATAATCCAGAGTCATCTCCCCATCTCAAAGTCTTTAACTTAATCACATCTGCAAGCTCCCTTTTGCCAAAAGTTCTCAGGATTAGAACATGGACATCTTTGGGGGTGGGGACATTATTCGGCCTACCATACACACCAAACTTCATTTAATCAACCTAAAATAAATGCATGTTTTAATTTTTTCCATATTTTATAAGAAGGGTGTCTGCAAGGGAATAGAGAGCCTTGAGCATCTGATAGGCACAAAGTGTCACCTTGGTATATGAGGAGAGGATGATTTTATGAATGGTACAGATTAAACATAAGCTCAGAGGACAGTGTTTCTGGAGCCCTAATAATGGTAAATTCTGTTCCAAATGATTTATGAAAATGTGTCTTGTACATGTAAGTGTTTTTAAACAGGGCTTAATTTTCATTCCCAGAAGACTTATTAATCAGGGCATCATTGTCTAGCTAAGAATCGTTAAAGCAGACTTGAAAAAATATTCCAAAAAATCAAATAGATTAGAAATTATATCTGGATTCCCATACTGGCCTTTTCACCCTCTTACCTTGTAATACCTCCTTTAATGCTACCATTACCTCTAAACCAGAGTTTCCCAATACTGGCATTAACATTTGGAGCCAGACAATTCTTTGTGTTGAGGATTGCCCTGCATACTGCGGGATGTTTAACAGCATCCCTGGCCTCCACCTACTAGAAGATAGTAGCACACACACCCCTACCCCTGCTTGTGACAACCAAAATGTCTCTAGACATTTCCAAATGCACTCTGGGGGTAGGGGATAAAATCACACTCTGTTGAGGACCATTGTTCTGTACATCTAACCACAATCTAATTGAAATGAAACCTAATTCAGTTAGCCCATTCCGTTAAGCCCTCAAAGAGTAAAACGTGTAAAATTTTATGTTTGGCTGGAGTTTTTCAGAATTATTGTGTATATTAATCACCCCACTTCCCAACCCATCGAACTGGGTCTCTCTGTGGAGGAAGAAATCACCATGTAGTGAAAAGTATGAGCTATGGAGACATACAGACTTCTTGTAGCCTTGGTTGACATTTCAGAACTTTAATTCTCTCATGAATGAATGTGAATAATATATCTCCTTTTATAAAAAGTCTAGCACAGTACTCACTGGTCCACAACAGCTGTTGCTTCTCTCTCCTCAGTAACTACAGCCCCCTCACCACACCACAAAAATCTGCTGAAATAAGAAAACTCAGAGCTCCTGTAAGATTGTGGACCAACTCACACGTGTATGTGTGCACATGCATACACACATACACACACACACAGTGGCATGAAACCACTAAAATTAGAGGCATAGATTGCTCTGCTCTGCTTAAACCACAGCCTGGATATTCTGAGCCAAGTTTGATAATTCTGCCTTGATGGTATATGGCACATGCTTCGAGATATATCTACTTCAAAGCTGAGACTAATAACTATTTTGGTTCACTCTGGAGTCGTTGAAGTCATATCACAGAACCTTAGAATTTTAGACCTGGAGTCATTCTTAGAGATCATCTAGTCTAGGAGTTTCCAAACTGTGCATCCTGGAATCCTTCAGGCTGCTGTGATGGGAGGAGGCGAGGAGCGGATCCAACGCTGCATTTCCCAACCTCACTTCAACTAGCGTTAGCACCACTTGGACCTGTTTTACATACACGGCTCCCACATAAAATTTGTGTGATGAAGGGGTTCTGCTGAATTTTTATTTTTAGTTTTCAAGCCATTGATTTAGTTCAACCCCCTCATTTTGCAAAACCGAAAGTGACTTGACCTGTGCCACTCAGTGAATTAGCAGCCCCCTTTCCACTCCAGCTTGCTGCCTTTCTAGGGGTCGCCGTGGTGAGAACTAAGCTTGCCGAGGATCGGTGTCAGACGCTGTACCAACTGCACTGCAATCAGCCAAGGGCATTGTGCTGAGAAGCCATCAATTATCCCGAGTAGTCAATGAGAGTTTGCTGTTGTAAAGGGACTCAATTGAAGATAATCCATAAAAAATCAATTACATTATTATTTCTTAATTAGGGCACTTGACAATATAGCTTTCCTCAGCAAAGCCATCAGTGAATAAGAACATAAATACACATAAATAAAGGCTGCTTCTGTCCCACTGAGCTCCTCGAGAAGTTCACAGTGACCTTTATTACCAAACATTTTCCAGACAAGAACGTTTGCATGTTTAAGAAAATCCTCAAGCTGTGTTTTTCTCTGTCAGACAGAAAAATGAGTCTATCACAAGTGCCTATAATAACCATAATAATAATAATATTTGTAGATTATTAAAATATCATTTAAAATTTTGTCATGCTTTCCAACTTAAAAAGAGCTGTCCTCTCTTTAAGGCAGTGGTGAGCTTGATTCTGAACCTTGAAGTAAGCCAATATGTCCTTACACCAACAACTGATAAGTAGGTAGCTCACCACATGAGACCATTTTCATGATCCTTCTCCATTCATCCCTGACCTTGACCCATTTCAACTGAGTGTCTTCCTAGCTTCTAAGTCACCACTCCAGCTCTCACTTGTAGTCTTGAATAAGTTCTTTGGATTTAGTATTAGTTTTATTTGTCCATTCAATTGCTATTTATTGAATGTCTGATTATGTGGCAGACACAATAGAAACAAAGGTTGCTGATTTACAGAGTTTATACTCCAGTGGACAGGCAATGTAAATTCCAAAGCTGTGTGGGTTTCTGGGAGCATTAAGTAGAATGTTTTACCCATACTTAGAAGAGAGGAAAAGAATTTAAAGTGAATTATCAGCTAAGCTGAGACTGGAATGATGAACAGGAGTTAATAAGACCAAGATGAAGTGAAATATCATGTGCAAATGCCCAGGAGTAAGAGACTATGGCATAAGCCAAGATCTAAAAGTAGATCAAAATGACTGGAGCTCAAAATGAGGCTGGATATGCTGATTCGAGCCCCAGGTAGGGGCAGGGAAAGGGAGCTGTGGAGAAAAGGTGCTGCAGGGGAAAAGCACAGCATATGTAACGTCCCAGAGAAAAAATGACAGCAGGAACTGAACAAGCTGACTACGACAACTGAAGTGTGAGGGATGATAGTGAGCAATGAAGATGGAATCAAGAACGGGTCCACTGAGGACCTTACAAAACATATTGAAGTATTTGAACTCTTCTAAGAGCAAATTCCATTCTAGCTCCATCCCAGGATAACTCATTCTCCATATAGCAGTCAAAGTGTTCTTTTTGAAACATCTATCTCTAGTCCATGTCCCCATCCATCTTAAAACACCAATGACTTCCTGTCACACTTGAGATAAAAAGCAAGTTCCTTACCATGGCCTCACAGGTTCTACATGGTCTCACCGCTGGTTCCTTCTCTGACCTCATCTCAAAACTGTCTACCTCTTCCTTTTTTGCTCCAGTTACATGAGCCTTCTGTATATTCCACAAGTGGGTTAAATCCATTCCCTCCTCAGGGACTTTGCACTTACTATTCCCCCTGTCTAAAATACTCTCCCTCCAGATCTTAACATGGCTGGACTTAGCACAAATGTCATCTCAGACAGGTCTTCTGATATCATCCATTCTCTCAGCTTCCCTCGGCTCGACTCTCTGTTATTCTCTACCTTATAATTCTCTTACGTTTTCCTCATTGCTGTATTGTTGCATTAGGTAGGGAAGGCTGAGTGACACTCTCCTTACCCCCAGTGTAGAATGACTCAAAGACAATAGAAATGTATTTCTCGTGTACAGTAGTCCAAAGTGGGTATTCCTGATTGAAGGGTGAATCCTTTACATGCAATTATGCAAAAACCCAGGTTGCTTCCATCCGGTAGAGCTGCCCTTCTCTAAGGCTTCCATCTAGCTGCTGGGAAGGGAAAGAGAGTCTTGGCCTAGCAATGAAACCCAATGTTTTCTTTTACATTTCATTTGGGAAAATGAGTCCCATGACCACGCAACCAGCTACAAAGGCATTACAGTATTTCTTTGTACAGCTACGTCCAAGCTACAAGTGCCATATACAAAGAGGGAGCAGATTTTAGTAGACGATCATCCCTGCTACAGTAGCATAATCAATATTTTAAATTATCCTGGTTATTTATCAGTCTACTTATTAGTAGTACTATTAGTACTTTTTCCCCATCTGAAATCAAGCTGAGCCAGGCACAGTGGCACATACCTGTAGTCCCAGCTACTTAGGAGGCTTAGGTGGGAGAATCACTTGAGCCCAGGAGTTTGAACCAAGCCTGGGCAATATAGCAAGACCCTATCTATATTTTTTTAAAAAATGAAGCTGAGTTTCATGATGCCAGAAATTTTTTCTATCCTGGATACCACTATAACTTTATTTCTTAGAAATAGGGCCTAGGAGAGTAAATAATCAATATCTGTTTTTAAAATATTTTTTGAGGCAGCCTGGGCAACATAGTGAGACCTTGTCTCTAAAAAAACAAAACAAAAAAAATGTTTAAGCCAGAGTGTTGCTAGAAGTAACACCTTGGTCTTCACTTTCAAATCCCATACTTTTTCCACCATGGTGGTAGTGTCTCAGCTTTCCTACAAAAAGAAATCAGAGACCTGGCTATCTTGTGAGGAAGTAAAAATAAGGGTTAGAATCAGTGATATCTGAAATTCCACTCACCCAGCTCTGACATTTTGTGTTCCCTTGATTTCTTTTATAACATAAAAAGGAGGAGGGAACTTGCTCCTGAGATGTTAGTGTAGCCTTGCATTAAATTGGACAATGACTTAGATTTCTTGGTTTGACTTAGGACTGCAGCACATTTTCAAATCTGAAATTGGCCTTAGTGTAGACCGTGATATCTTTAGGCATGTGACCAGTTCTGCAGGGCTGTACTGCGTCTCATGGGGAAGGCAGGGAAACAAGATAGAAACAAGCTTTGTACCAATGAGGTTCTTTCTCTTATTCAAATGCAGCTAAGGTGCAATATTCTTAATCAGTAAAATGATTGGACTGATTTCCTTGATGTAGCAAAAATTACAGGCTAGGGTCTGGTATATTGGAAGTGCTCAGTAAATAATTGTTTAATAAATATATTAGATTTAAAATATCAATGACAATTAGAATGTTTAAATATGTAAAAATAAAAAAGCTGACCAAGGGAGTTTGTAAATATGTTCGCAACTCACCGATTCTCCATCTTCTAAAAGTGAGTGTGTTACTCAGGATGTTGCCACCTTGGTGACATCTACAAAACAGCAGGGTCTCATAAAAACCCTTTACAAGGCTTATCTTTTTCTTGAGTCTCTGGGGAAAAGAGGCATTTGGGTATGGCTGCTTCAGAGTCACATCCCTCATATCTCCTTCTTTGCTACTGCTGACTTCTAAGTACCAAATCTCAATCCTCTTTCCTACAACTACTATTTGCTCTCTGTCTTAGTGTCTGCTAAGAAATGGCCACTATCCCTTTTATTTCTATGTATATTAGGCTTTTCCTGCAAAGAGAAATGGTAGCACTAAACCAGGTCCAATATAAAGGCAAACCGCAAACTCTACTGGCCTGAACACATGGGCTGTCCTTTCTTAAGCTCACTTGCTTTCACCTTGTCAGGACCCAGGGTCTTTTCTCCCTACTTGCAAAGGACCTTGTAAGTCCTCCAACCGAATCCTCAGGCTTTATCCATGCCCCCTTCTGAGGGTTTTCTCTGGGTGCCAGTGCTTGCTCTAGCCTCACTGGGTACAATCTTGAAGAACAGGAGAATTAAGTTGTATCTGGCCCCCTTTTCCATCCCTCAGGAACAGCCATCAACCATTGTGCAAAAACACCCAAGGTCCCTCACCTCTCAGGTGGGATATGCCAGTGGTAGGCCGGAGCCATCTCACACTAGCTTCCAAGGCCTGATAATAATTTTTTAAGAATTTGATGAGTCCGTTGTTAAACAGTCAATAAAAATTGAATTATCTACATTTCAGTTAAATAAATTATATTCAAAACAAAAGGAATAAATACTCAAATGCATCACTTTCTAATGATTTTACTATTTATACATTTTGCCATTATCTATGCACTTGAGGTTATTTATTAAGACGTGCATTATATCGGATGGTGGAAATGCTATGTTATTAATGGTGTTCTACTGTGAGTCCTTTCAAACTCTTCAGTGATGTCACATTGGTAGCTCGAAATAGGGCATGGTGGGAGTATTTACACTAAAGAAATTGGCAAATACTAAAAATCAAGGCTCTTATTATCCCCAGAGAACTCAGTGTTAAGCATTTACCAGTACACCGCTGGATACGGCTGAAGTGCATGTCCTATACTGGCTCCCGGAGTTCCCCAATGGGATTCAGCTACAGTTACCCACATTTACTGGCTACCTTTATATGCCTGTCTCATTTCCTCACTTTGCCAACTGATGTCTCTTGAGATCACCTCAAGAATAAATTTGTAAATTTTTTGCATTTATGTTTATGATGTTATTTATTTGTTAAATTTGTCTCAGGGTTAGCTTCTGGATGAGTGCACACTAAGACACTGCTGGATACTTCTATGTGATTTCATTAACTCTCAGTGGACACCTCAGCCTGGACTCTGGACTACCTGTGCATATCCAGAACATCTATGTACACATTTTGTAGACCTTTGGCATAGAAGTGGCAGGACCTCCAAGTGTATTTTCTCAAAGAGGCTTTTCCTGACCACCCTACCTAAAATAGCATCCTGCCATCATCCCCTGTCCTGCTTTATTTTTCTTCATAGTACTTATCACATGGCATAATACATACTTATTTATTCATTAATTTTTTATCTGTTTATTATGCCACTAGAATATAAGTTCCATAAAGACTGGATCTTTATTTACCCCTAATTTCTACATTTTTTGATGCAGTTTAAAACCTATCCTACATCAACCAATCTACCAAACAAAATTGGATCAGACATAGGGGATGTAAAGAAACATATGATGTGGTCCTTCCCCTGGAGAAGTTAAGAGGTTAATGGAGGAGACATATAATGAAATAAATGATAATGCAGTGTGTTAAGGGATGGTAGCAATGGCCCACTCTGTGTCTATGCAGTGTATCTCTTTAACATCTCTCTTCTGTATGTACTACTGATTCTCCACTCCAATTGCCACTGTCTCAGATCAGTCTCTCTTCAGCTACTTTCCTTCTAAATGAGTGCTCTTCCTCCAGGAATTTCAATACTCTGCATATCCTATCAGAGTGAGCTTATAATACTACAGCTGTGATCATGTCTTTTCCCTCATAAACTCTGTTCAGCAGTTTGATATTGCTTACAGAAGAAATCCAAAATCGTAAATGTGCTATGGACAATTCTTCAAGGTTGTCGTATCCTCATTTACTTCTCTAGTCACACTTTTTAAGTCAAACTCTTTGCAATTTTAAAAATATAAAGCTTTTCTTGCTTTTCCTCTATCTGGGTGATCTACCTTTTTCCCCTCATTTCCACCCCTATCAGGACCATCATCATATGGCTGATGGGCACACCTTTCCATGGATCTTGTTCATTTCTGCGTGTCATAGAGGTGAGATACTAACTACCTTTGTTCTGGACTATCCTTTCCAGGATATTTATATACCTAATAGCCTTAGAAGGTAGAGACAGTGTCTTCCGCTGGAACAAAGAGCAGGTTTGCTTACTGCTCATTCTAAAAGACTTGAGTTTCCTAAGCTCAGGATCTCTCTTTTATGACACAGCCTACTGTGTGTTCAGGGTCATCTGGCTCTCTTCTTGTCTCCCTGTGGGAACTGGGGCTCAGTGAATCATAGCAAAGATATGGTGCTAAGCTGGCTACTTCAATCACTGTGGATAAAAAGGTGTCATTTGTCTCTGATCCAGATATCTTGTGCTTTCTACCATCATCCATGCAACTGTGGCAGAATATACTTGTTACCTTGCCTACCTTGCCAAAAGGGTAAACCTTACATTCTACATAGTCCACGATGATGGTGCAACACTTGCTTAACTTCAAGACATAACTAAAGGATTCTATTGTGAAAAGAAAACTGAAGAAAAGATATATTAAGAAAATATTTACTTACAAGGAGTGTAAGAGAATTTATGGTAGCCTATAAAGAAGGCTCCATCTATTCCTTTCCTTACTTTATATATATGCTGCTCCCTATATCAAGAAATTGAGTTTAATTCTTATCCCCTTGAGTCTGGGTTGGCCTTAGTTTGGTAGAAATTATGTTCTGGAACTTCTGAAAGTAGACTATTAGAAGCTTTGCAGTTTCCATATGGGTGTCTTAGAAACTTGCTTGTGGCACATCCCCTCTTGTCACCATATATCATCATGTGAGAAATCTAAGCCACATGGAGAAGCCACAGATGGGAGCTCTGGTCAACAGACCCCACGAGCTCTCAGCTCATAGCCAGGATCAACCATCCTGCATGAGAGTGGGCCACATTGGCCATGCAGCCCACTCAAGTCTTCAGTTGACTTCAGTTTCAGCCACTACCTGCATGCAACTGCATGAGAGACCTAACATGAGAGCCACCCAGCTAAACCTGATCACCCATGGTGCTATGAGAGATAATAATAAATTGTTTAAACAGTTAAGTTTTGGAGTGGTTTATTATGCAGTAGATAAATGGAACAGACTTGGATTTCAGAAGGCCTGGATCACCAAATAAAATACACAGCAAGTATTTTTAAAAATACAAATGCACAAAATTACTAATGTAAACATATTTATGTTATTCCAATCATGGTGGAAAACAGCAATTTCTCAGATGATTATCATACTCAGGAAGGTTGTAACATATCTTCAGACATCAACATAGCTAAAAGTGGGTATCAAATGATTTCTTTTTAGGAAGTCAGATTTATGTGAAATAGTATTGGTTTATTATATTGTGGACTTGTACCAGTCAGGGTGACCCTGTTAGTTTAAATGTATCTAAGGATACAATTATTTTTCTGACTGTGGAAGGTATAATATGTAGTCATATTGGAAACAGCAGAAAAATGTCAGTTCCTACTTTTCCAACATACATGAAGACTTTCCTTATCATTCTATTTGTTATGACATGCATCCACATGATGTTCAATATTATAAGATCATTTTCATGAGAATATTAGATATTCTTAGAAATAACTGCAAGGGCAGTGTAGTATAGGTCAGTAATTGTCAAACTTTAGCATGTATCAGAATCACCTGGCAAACTTGTTAAAACCCAGATTGTGGGCCCTACCCCATGTCAGCTGAGTCAGTATTCTGGAGTGAGACTGGAAATCTGCATTTCTAACAAGTTCTCAGGTAACACTGCTGCTGCTGCTGCTCTGGGGCCCATACTTTACAAACCACTGCAACTTCTTGCTGAATTGCTCCTTTTATCATTATATAATGACCATCTTTGTCTTTTTTAAACCACTGCTGATTTAATGTCAATTTTATCTCTTATGAGAATGGCTATATGTGCTCTCTGTGGGTTTCCATTTGCATGGAATATTTTTTTTCCATTCCTTTACCTTGAGTCTGCATGAGTCCTTGTGAGTTAGATGTGTTTCTTGGAGACAGCATATAGTTGAGTTGTGACTTTTTTCATCCATTCAGCCAGTCTATGTCTTTTAAGTGGAGCATTAAGACCCTTCACATTCAGTGTTAGTATTGATATATGGGAATTTGTTCTGATCATCATGTTTAATGATACCTTGTTTCGTTTTCCCTCTTGTGATACTATTTTAGACTTACCATTCAATCCATCAAATCTACTACTGCGTATCTATCCAAAGGAAAATAAATCATTTTATTAAAAATACACCTGCCCCTGAATATTTATTGCAGCACGATTCACAATTTCAAAGACTATGGAATCAATATAAGTGCCCATCAATTCATGACTGGATAAAGAAAATGTGATACACACACACACACACACACACACCGTGGAGTACTACTCAGTCATAAAAAGGAATGAAATAATGTTTTTTGCACAACTTAGATGGAACTGGAGACAATTATCCTTAGTGAAGCATGTCAGAAACAGAAAAATAAATATCACATGTTCTCACTAATAAGTGGGAGCTAAACGATGGGTACATATGGACACAGAAAGATAAAAAGACATTGGAAACTAAGAATGGGGGAGGGATAAATGGGGTAAGGGATTAAAACTTACCTGTTGGGTACAATGAACACTATCCAAGTGATGAGCACACTGAAACCCTGACTCAGCATTCTACAGTGTATTTGTGTAACAAAATCATTTGTACCCCTTAATATTTTGGAATAAAATAAATAAATAAATAAATACTGCTATAGTATAGAGTGGTAGTCAAGAATTCTGCTGATAATGACAATGCAGACTACTTGGCTGTGGATCCCAGCTCTGCCACTTATTATTCTTTTGACATTGTGCCAAATATCAAAATAGAGGTAAATGAAGAATATTCTTCAGTAAATTAGGAGTAATAAGAGTAAATATACAATATAGAGTTTTTGAGAACATCAAACAAGAGACTACACGTAAAGCATGTAGAATAATTCCTGGCACATAATAAATGCAGTTGTCCTTATTGACAAACTGCTTACTCTAACCCAGGCTTTAGAAGATATAATATCTATTAACAAAAATCAATGTAATCAGGTACAAGCTTGAGCCATTTTCCTTCACAGGATTTTTAGAAAATTTCCTGCTTTCTTCTTTAATTTCTCTTTTCAGATTGTAACATATACTTAAAACATATTCAAAGTTAGTTCAGTATCTAGCTTGCTCTCAATGACTATTTCATTTCAAAAACAACCAAGACCCATATAACTGTGATTGATCATCTGTTTAAAGGAAGTTACCTAATTTGACACTTCTACCCTTTAGTATACTTGTTCATCATACATTAAAGATTTCACTGGTCATTTTTTTCTAAAAGGCACACAAAGAAAAGGGGTTTTTAAAGAAATAATTTTATACATTCAACATTTACTTGTTATTTCCTGAAAGATGAAGTCTTGTCAAGAGGAAATGTTAGCATTACCAACAAATGTTTACATAGTATAGTAGAAATGATTCTTAGAATTCTTACAGCTGCAGAGAATATTTTATTTTGGCTGACAAGACCACCAAGTATTTTCCAAGTGTTTCTACTTTTTATCCTGAGCATTGCCAATGCTGATCTACTCACACAGTTTGTAACCGTTTGCCCTCATAATCAGGCTTCTATTTAGATATATTCGTGTTGCCACTTTGCAAAGTTTCATTTTTCTTTAGAGATTTTGCCCATAAAATGTAACACACCTGTATAAATCATAAATGGAACTTATTTAAAATTCAAACTCCTTAGCTTATCTTACCAAGCCATTTATGATCTCACCTTATTTAACTTTTCAGACTAACCTTGTCAAACTGTCACTTCTTACAAGAAGTGTGCTGATGAATGTTTAACAATCAGCTCTCTTAAGGGAAAAAAACCACCATCAACAACAACAAAATCCTGATTTGCTGCATTTGCCAATTTCCCAGATATAAATACTCCCACAATGGCCAATTTTGAAATACCCATGAGATATCAGTGAATGCAAAGACAGGAAGAAATGCGCACAATTGGTTCTCATGAATGAGCTGGTGTGAGTTGACACTAGCACACCACTGCCTCTGACACACATACACACAATAATGTTATATTCATAATAGAGCATTCAGGATTTCATAAATACAATAGAACTTTCAAGCCTCTAAGCCTTTGCTCGTGCTGTTACTCTGCCAGAAATATGCACCTATGTGGGTACCTGGCAAACCCTTACTTTACTTCCAAGGCCCAGGAAAAATGTTCAATCTTCATTCATAGTTTAGCCATTACCCTCTGAGGGAAGAATGAATTACTCCTTTTTTCTGTGTTCACTTCACACTTTAGTAAATACTTTATTAAACACTACTACATCTACTATGTGTGTATGTATTTGTGAATGCCTAACATAGCTCTTGGCACATAGTAAGTACATTTATATTTCACCATCCAAAGAAAAAGGCCTCAAGTAAATAAAGGTCCAGAGTTTTAGAAAACAGAAGAAAATACATTTTTCAAATAACAAAATCAGTGAAAATAGTTTAAAACCTATTTAAAAATACGTGGCAACCCTTTTAAAGGTAAAATATGCAAGTAAGGGTACTAATCATATAGGATTTTGTTTACAGGATATGATGTTTGAATATTTTAAATATATTCTTTTACTTAATTCTTACTACTTTTCAGAAGGGCTAAAAATACTAAAACTCACAGAGGGAAAGCAACCTACTCTAAATCAGAGAGCTAATTATTAATGGAGTCAAGACTGAAATTTTTCTAATCTATCTTTTCTACTGAAATATGTGGTCAGTCTAATCTATACTCAAAAGCACTATAAGCTTCCTACAGCATTGTATACTTAACAGTCACTTAATAAATATCACTGACTTTTTCCAGCCCAAGCCTGGTAAAATGTAATTCAGTAATACACATTTAATTCATTTCAGTCTTTCAAGTTTTGAGAAACTAATGTAGAAACAGGACTTGAAGAACATGTTAAAATTATAAAGTGTATAATTTTCTAATCCAGTGGCACATTGCTAATTCAGTCCTTCGTCAGATATGTATTGAGTACCCACTATGTAATAGCTAACATTTATTGTCTCAATATGTGCCAGGCAGTATGCTGAACACTTTACATAGATTATCTTCTTTCATTCTTACAACCATTTGAGGCAGGTACTATTATTATCTGCATTTTTCAGGCAAGACTTAGCACGTTGAAATAATGTGATTAAGGTCACACAGCTAGTACACGGCAGAATCAAAGTATAAACCCAAGTCTGACAGCTCCACTGTTAACCACTATGATATACTGCTTCCTTTTTGTTGTCGAAATAAAGCAACTGAAGACTCATAGCATTGGCAGCAACAAATACTCTTTTAGATACTAGGGATACATGAGTCAGAAAAGTAGTCCCTGACTTCAAAAGAGTTTAAGGTCAACTCAGCAAAGACAGGAGGACATCAGCATAAGTATATTTAGAAAAAGATATACTTGTGCTTAAAACAGGTTTAGGAATTCAGAAAAGAAGGGACTTGCAACTGAAGCAGACAAATAAGTGTCGAAATTTGAGGTGTACACCCAAGAATAAGGAGGAGAAGAGAAGGGGAGGAAAGCATTCCAAGCAAGCAAAGAAAGTGTCATGCATGGGGCCAGGAATACAAGATGATGTGTCACCCAAAGATTACAGGTCACTGTAACATGGAGGTTTAGAAAGTAAGATTAGGATCAGATACAGGAGAGTCCTGAATATCAGGAAGGGGAAATTGAATCTTATTCTTTTACCATGGTTTATGGAGGAGAAAGTAACTGGCAAAACAAAACAAATGGTGTTAAAACATGATTTCTCTCTGGCATCAGTTTGTAGGACAAGTCAGAGGGAGGAGAGGACTAGGTAATGGGGAAATGAAGTGAAAGAATCTACTGCAAATGTCTTCAGGAAGACTCAGTAAGATTTTGCAGCTATGGATGGAGGGACTTTATAGTTTATAACCCTAGTAACTAAGAGAAAAATAAGGATATCTGGGATAGAGGCACTAGTTTGTGAATGTGGATAAGCCCTTTGTTTGCAGATACTGTAAGGGTAAGATGATATAAAAACTTCCAAGGGGAAATGACCATCAGGTAGCCAGAGATTTTTATAAAATTGAATTCAGGAGAATGATCTGAATCAACAGTCAGAGCCTTATCCAACTAGAAGTAATAGAAAATGTCTTAAGGGTGGGAAAAAAATCTTAACTAAATATAATTACCAAAACTTATTAAAATTAATAATCTAGTTAGTATATAGCAAAAAGTTAAAAAAATCTAAGGATTATTAACGTGAGTTGAAATTCCCCTCAAAAGGTTAAATTTGAAGTAAGAATAAGATTTGATAGTTTATGAGACCTGAGAGTTACTTACTCAGACCGGTATGTTTGATCATATGAGCATAAGATGCTATGTTTTAGTGAAGAATTTGGACCAATAGATCTTCTCTAAGAAAAAGATTGCTGTACTACCCTAAGAGAGAAGAAATTATCCACTCAAGAAGAAAAACAAATAGAAATAATTGAGTGAGTTGCTCATGAGCTGGAATTAAAAGTGCATTTTAAAATAAAAAAAAGAGAAAATTTAAAATTAGACCAATCAAAATTCCTTTTATATGAAGGCAATGTATGGGGGAAAGGAAGTGGGGGAGAGCAATCACATTTGTTAAACAATAATAAAATGTAAATTTTCAATTAGAGATTTTTTGGTTGATGTATATAGTAATTCTTTTAAAAGTATCTAAACCTTTGAGTAAATAGACATTTAGGGGATGGGAAGAGGAAATGCAATTTTTTAAAAGGGGAGGTTTTAAAAAATCAGCAAGTGTCAAGAAAGTCAAAGAAAGAAGTGGTGTCAAGTACTTTGTGGCCAGTGGTGCTGAGAACTAAAAAGAGGAGCAGCAAGACAAGGACTGAAAAGAAACTACCGCTTTTCACTACTGGTTTAACGGGTTCTTGGAGAGTTTTAGTAAAATGAGATGCACAGAGATCACATTGCTTAGAGTTAAGAACAGTGAAGAAATGGAGACAAAAAGTATAGACACTTTTTATAGTGAGCCAAGAGAAGAGGCAACAGGATGTGGGAAAGTTTTTGTCAAGATGGAGGAGACTCAGGTACACTAGAGAAGACAGACCCAAGATTGAGGAAAAGAGAGAAAAAGACAGATGGAACAAAGTTTTTAAGAAAGCAAGAGAACGTGATGAAGTCAAAGGAAAATTGGAGGAACTAACAGTAGACTGCAAGATAATCACTTTTTCTTTCCTGTGAGATGCTGGAAAAGAAAGCAGGAGCAGAAAACATATTTTGCAGTTCAGGAAAAGGTATAGATAGTTATTAGGGGAAAAAAACCCTTTTGATAATCTACCTGCATCCAAACTCAGTCTGCCTGCCAAGTTGTCACAATCATTGTTTAATGGAAAGGCTTCCCCTAAAGGGAGCAGGTGTGATTGGAACCAAGTCAAGTGTGCAGGAGTTACCGCTTCCTTTGGCAGTTTCCCACCTTTCTTCTCCCTCTTCTTTCTACCACATCCTGCAGGTGCCCATTGGGGAACTACATCCAGGTCTGCTCCCTGGGGATAATTCTCAGCAGTACACTTATTAAAAATTTAGGCCATTGTTTTTTTTGCCTGTCAATAAAATGCTGATATATCATTGGGTCTTTTAGAGGCTGAATTACTATTGCCCTCCTCTCCCAGGTTATTTCCTCCAAGCAAAGGGTTTTCTGTAAGAAAACCTCTGCCCAAAGGAACGAGTAGAATTTCTGGTGCTGGAACAGTCCATGTGGGAGTTGTTTTTGGATAGAGGGTCCTGACAAGGGTCCCTTCAAAATTATACCATATGGTCGAAATCCACATGGCTTTGATGTAAAACCAGTCCATAGAGAGGTGGTTGAATAGAGATAGCCACTCAAATACAGGAATAATAACTGTGTTTGACACACATCAGTACTGATCAAATGGTAGCCAGTATTATTTATAACAATAAATTTAATGAATTATTGCTATTAGGGTTTTTTCTCTCCAAAAACTTGCTTTATAAGAGAAAATAAGAGGTATGGGAAATTTCACATTTGGATAGGCTCTGTATCAGTAGTCAGGGTTCTCTAAAGAAATAAAACCAGTAGAATAGATAGGTAGATAATAGATAGAGAGATGGATGGATGGATGGCTAGATAGATTTCAAGTAATCAGCTTATACAGTTATGTGTTAGGGAAGGTGGGCAGGCTGAAACTCTCAGGCAAGAACTGATGTTGCAGTCTTGAGGCAGAATTTTTTCTTCTTTAGGGAAACCTCAGTTTTGCTCTTAATACCTTTCGACTGAGTGGCTGAGGCCCATCCACACTATAGAGGGAGATGTCCTTTACTTATAGTCCACTAATTGCAGATGTTAACCACATCTGCAAAATAGCTTCACAGCAATACCTAGTATTTGATTGCATAGGTAGGTACCTTAGCCCAGCCAAGTTAACACATTAAACTAACCAGCACAGGCCTAAGTAATGATGTGTAAGAATAAGGCTGTGTTGGGCACAGTTTTAAGTAGATTGCTGTGTTGCACTGTCTTCATACCTTCACACAACCACTTTGCATAGTGATGCTTTAGGGATAGCTAGGACAAGAGGTATGCCTTAAATTTAATAGAGAGAAGAGACAACCCCAAGAGGAGAGATATGAAGGATGCAGAGGATTGAGTAGAAACAGAAAATAAGAATTATTTAGGAGAAACAAACAGAGCTTGAGAATCCCCATGGGGGCTTAAGTATTCATGGGATGAGTTAAAAATATTTTTATTTTTACTTAATTATCCAAGAAAGAGTCACCCCATAATACTGGAAGATTTGGGAATACTCAGGAAGGTGACATCTAAGTTACATAAAAACAGAACGAGTTTGATGAATTAAATAATGTTCTTTCCATCTGTTATTTGGTCTTTTTTGTGTTGATTCTTTTCTTTTGCATATGAATTATTTTTAAAATTTAGTATGTAAAACCAGATTATCACCACATCAATGATTGATTGAAACCACAATCAATTTTCCTATTAATTTATCAAAATTTGCAGTCCTAAGTAAGTCATGTTGCTTATTAAGAGGAGGAAGAAGAGCTAACATTTACTGTGTGCTTACTACATGCCAAGCCATCTTACTAATTTCCTTACTCTCATTTTCTCCTCAGGAGGGCTTTTTAAGTTAGCTATAATTATCTTGATTTTGCATATAAGGAAGCAAGATTAGGAGGTTAGACATAACACAAATGAAAAATAGAAGCAAAGTGTATATAGGTCTCAAGTTAGGGCCTCCAAAGTCCATGCTCTTGACCAATATGCTGAAGTGCAGTTCCAAAGTTGCAAGACCACTGTTTTTGGAGGAGTTCCCAAATGTGTTCTTAGTTGCCTTAGGGACAACCTGAGAAGATCAGAAGAAAGTTGTGGAGCTTGGAGTGCTAAGATAGGAACCCCTCATCAGCTAGATCAAACTCCACATTAATCATGTACATATTGCTTTCCAGTATTCAAAAAATTATAAAAACCACCACTTTAGATCATTAATTCCAGGTATCTTCTAGAGGATCTATTAATTACAATTTTTCTTGAATTAGTACATATGATCCAAAGGACTCGACGTAGTCTAAACTTACAGTTTGGTGATTGAGGTCCAAACACAACATAGAGCAAAAGAACTCCTCATTTAAAACGAATATGGAGGGCAAAGGACATGAACAGAAATTTTTCAAAAGAAGACAGAATAATGGCCAA
>VBSM01001681.1:9498905-9555259 GCA_008086735.1 Cheirogaleus medius | reverse complement strand
GATCGCTTGAGCTCAGGAGTTCGAGGCTATAATGCTCAAAGACAGCCACTGTGACTAGCCACTGTACTCCAGCCTGGGCAACATGGTTACATCATGTCTCTAAAAAAAATAAAACATAATGTAAAAAATTAAAGAAATTAAAAATACAACTAAATAAAATGACTATCAAAACGCTCTTTCCTTTCCATCTGGCTACAGCCATCAAGTAAGCCAAGATGGGTGCATACAAGCACACGCAGGAGCTCTGGGGGAAGAAGTAGTCCGATGAAACGCGCTTTCTTTCTCTGAGCGTCTGCTGCTGGCAATACCGCCAGCTCTCTGCACTGCACAGGGCTCCCCGCCCCACCCCACTGGATAAAGCATGCAGACTGGGCTACAAGGCCAAGAAAGGTTATGTCCTATACAGAATTCGTGTGCGCCGTGGTGGCCACAAATGCCCAGTTCCTAAGGGTGCAACCTATGGCAAGCCTGTCCATCATGGTGTCAACCAGCTCAAGTTTGCTCAAAGCCTTCAGCCTGTTGCCTAGGAGCGAGTTGGACGCCACTGTGGGGCTCTAAGAAACTTGAATTCTTACTGGATTGGTGAAGATTCCATGTACAAATTTTTTGAGGTTATCCTCCTTGATCACTTCCATAAAGCTATCAGAAGAAATCCTGACACCCAGTGGATCACCAAATCAGTCCACAAGCACAAGGAGATGTGTGGGCTGACACCCACAGCGTAAGAGTGGTGGCCTTGGAAAGGGCTATAAGTTCCACCACACTATGGTGGGTCTCGCCGTGCAGCTTGGAAAAGGCACAGTACTCTCCAGCTCCACCATTACCGCTAATATAAGTAATGTTTGTAAGATTCAGACCTAATAAACAATGTAGGATGTTCAAAACAATTAAAATAAAATAAAAATTTTAAAAATCACCTCAATAGCAGGAAACATTTCAGATCTAAGTAAGATAAATATTCATTGAATAAGTAGCCATGAGCAAACTGAACTAATTTTTAGATTTTATTTCATCTCTGACTGCCTATAGAGGTCCACCCATAAATCAGAGCCTATCATTACTGGAGTTGTTTTAAAAAGCAGATAAATAGGACATATGTTAGGTAGCATAATCCAAAAATCAAAACATAAAGAGTCTTCAAGTGTTATCAAATCTATTAAGTCCAAAATAGTTCTTTGATGACCAATTTCCAAGTGCTTAAATGGTACAACTGCATCTTAGCTTATGTGAAAATCAATGCAAAAACATGAATCACCAGAGAGAGTACGCTGGAGCCTTCCAAAGACAGTTTGTAATTAGCAAACCATCGATCCAAATAGACAGGACCCTGAAAGATACTGAGACCAGCCAGGTGAAAAGCCAGAGTCACTGTCCTTTACAATTAATCATTACTGCTCTCTGCTCCCTCCCAGCACTGGATACACGACTTCCAACCAGACCGTCATCTTGGCGTTTTAAATGGTTGGGGGGTGGTAACTCAACTCTATCACCAAAGAAAGATATATATGATAGCAAAGGGAACTCATTACATGCTTTATGTATGCTCCATTATAAGGCCAGCACTATTATCATTAATACTTCCCAGTATCTTTTTTCCACTACCCCATACTCTGGTCAATATTACACCAATCCAAGTGAAGATTATAATTCATGGAATCACAGAATCTTGGAATTCTGAAAGGAAGCTGAGAGATCTTTTTCTCTAACCACTTCATATACAGAGGTGGTGAGGCAATCTATCTGAAGTTACAGAATGGTGGATACAAGGCTAGAATCATGTTATCATTCCCATGCAGTGCCCTTCCCACTATATCTTATAGACTAATAGCACAGGAGGTTTAACCTGGTGGTCTTAATCCTTTATCTTGAAGTGACTGATATAAATGTTAATTCTACCATCTTCCAGAAAGAGATTTGACCTTCTCTCTAAAAAGTCTCTAGTTAGACCCGGATTCATGCCACAGAGGGACATGCATTTGTAGTTTTTTAAAAAATAAAGAGTTTCCCTCTGTTTCCTTCCATATTCCAACTGTTGTGAAGATTGCACTTGAAGTGGACCTTCTTACTGTTCACCAATATCCAGTTTCCCTAACAGGAGGTTGTGCCTCATTATTGCTTTGAAGGCAGGCAAGGTTATGACTACTTCCTGGTCAGTCAAAGGGCTTGTTCATTGTGATCAGAAGTGACATGGGTTACATTTGGACCAGAGCACTTAATTACTAGTGCTATACGTTATACCTTGCCCTCTCCCTGCCTTTCCAATCGGGGCAGACAGCATGCATCAAAATAGACTGTCCATCAACATTGTCCCTGAGTGACTATAACAAGCAGAGATGACTGGTATTGGACATATAGTGTGAGTCACAGGGATTTGGATGGTCACTTGTTACTGAAAAATTACTGGACCCATTCTGACTAATACAACAATATTTGATCATGTGAAGCTTCTCTTGATTTGTTATGAGATTTGAAATCACACATTCACAATTTAGGTAGACGAAGAAATGTGTTGAATGATGCATATTCAGGCAAGAGAAGAGTCTTTTACTTTTTTTCTCTGTGTGCATAGCATGAAAGCACAAACAAACTTATTTCCTCATCTAGTAATTTTATTACATACTTTTGGAAACCTTACTTGACTACAGATAATTATTTATCTGGATTTTACAGTAGTTACGTATATAACACTGGTCATTAATATTTGATTTTGGTTTCAAATATATTTCTTTAAAAATCTGTTAAGTAGTGTTGAAAGTAACACTAATTGGGGGAGGCCAGCAATTCCACAATAGTTACCTGAGAACACTACAGGGATAATTATTATCGAGTCTGTCAAATGTTCCAATAGCCTGGTCACAGTAGGAATCAATGCACATCTCTGTTTTCAATATCAAGGGATCATCTCAAAATCATCAACATTTGTTGAGTGTGTAAATGCAAAGTGGGCTCTGTTTAGCACCTCAGGGACCTGGGTAGGATTCACTCACCACTCTTGCTTAACCCAACATCTTTCTCTGAGAAGCTGAGGGAGAACTTTGTAAAACTCTATTTTGTTGGTATAAAATAAAAATATATATATTAATATATAGCTACACATTTTTGTCTCTGTCTCCCCTAATAATGGTGGCACCTCTTGCTTGGCTTTGAATTTAATATGAAGCTGTGGGCCAATCAGAGCTCAAAGACCAGTAGTCAGAAATCCAGAGGTTCTAGAACATTTAGGAAGAGAGTGGAAATTTCCTAGGAAACTAACCCTGCAGCCTGTAGAGTACAGAGCAATGCAACTCAGCGCGGTCCCTGAACTTGCAGCATTAGCATCCCTCAGAAGTTTGTTAGAAATTCAAAGGCTTAAACCTTGATCCAGACCTACTAATTCAAAATTCTTAGAGAAGCACCCAGGAATATATCTTTTGACAATCTCTCCAACTACAACTAAAGTTTGAGAATAACTTGTGTAGAGTTTTTAATCAGCCCCAAAAGCCTTCATGCATTTCTACACATTTCCATTTTCATCTGGAACTCAGTGGGCATCTCCGGGACCAGCAGATATCTGTGTGTACATTATTCATCTGCTCTGAAGTCTCTGTCCGATTAGACCTTGCCGATGGCAGTAGTGATAGCAGCTCCCGCTTTGTGTACTGAGGAAGTGCCAGGCAATTGCCTTTTCTTAGATAATTCCAAGATTAACGGGTTTGCATTGCTCAGATTAGCAGTGCTTCCCATCCTGCAGCCAGCCAGTGAGGGAACATGCTGTCCTGTCTACAGGCCAAGGGGCCCACTTCCCAGCCATCAGTTTGGGCAAGAGAGATCCTGATCAACATAAGTCACTGCCTGTTCCCAGATTGTCACCATTACCCAACCAGTGAGACATTGCGTCCTGGTGCTCAAGCAATGCTCTGCTGGTTTGCCTGGCTCATGCTGGAGATGGGCAACTACATCAACAATTGCAAAGGGCATTCTATTCAAAAGGGAGCAGGCAGACTAGGAAAACCCTTCCCACCTGATTCTGGAAGGAAATGTCAGTGCAGTAAAACAGTCATTTACAGAGAGCAAGAGTGTGATGTGCAAGAACCTTCTTGCACATCCCACGGAAAGCCAGCTGGACTTTGGAGTACTTAATGTGTTTCCCAGTGGAGGTCACCATGTGGACAACTGGCCTCCTGGGGGAAAGAGGAGTGGTGGGAGATGCTTCCATCTTTCCGTTTTTGCATTTCACTTTGAAACTGCTGGATTTTTGTTTGTTTGTTTGTACAATTTGGAGATAGTACACATACGTATGAATCTCAGGAAGGCTTCAAAAGGAAACAGGTAAATATAATGAAGTAATAGCTGCCATTAGTAGCAAAAACATTTTCCACAAAAGCAATGGATTCTAATCCAAAATCTGCCAAAGGCAGAGATAACATTACAGGTAAACATAGGTTCTCCCTATCTTAAAATAAAAACCATAAAAATGTCTTTGCATGATAGTACTTTGAAAAGAATGCTGTACTTTTTAAAGCTTCGGGTCGTAAGATGAAATAAAATACAAGTGTTCAAATATGCGAACGTGACCCTCCTAAAATACCCACTTCTGCCCAATTTTGTTAAATGGTTTAATTCTGTCCAACCCTATCAAATGAGATTCAGAATGGATGTACTAGAAACAATAGCAAAAAATGTTTTGCTACAAAAGTAGCAATGGCAAAAGTCTGGTTCCCTCTCCATCCTCTCAAAAAAAAAAAGGTATCCAGGCTGCCCATTATAACACCTGCTGCTCACAATGAAAGCTCAAGCCAAGCAACTCATGCCCTTCCATCCAAATATCCAATCTACCCACAGAGAATTCAAGCTGTCCAGCCACACACCAGCTGCTTGCTTAGTCACTGCAGAATGCTCAACTTCAATCCCTCATCTCTCCGAATGTTTGTTCTTTTGGTTTCCCTCCCCTCTGTCTCTTTCATGAAACAGGAGTCATTAACACAATCTCAGAATCCCCCATGAACTCAAGAACCAAGGATTTGGGGCTCTTCCAGCTCTTCTAAATTATAGAATTTAGCCTTCCCTTTAATTCTTCTCTTCTGTTTCTAGTATGGCACAAAGACAAACATTTCTAAAATAGAAGGGAGGACCAGGAGGTTCCACTCAGTGCTTCTTGACAATGATGTTCTTTGATGGACAGTTCATAGACTAGGATGAGCTGAGACTCAGCCTTACTCATCTACCTTCATCTTGTTTCCAACTACAATATGAAGAGATGGCACTTAATGATTTCAAAAATCCTATTAGAAAGTTCATTTTCTTCCCATTTCATTTTTCTTTCTGAAGTGCATTATTCAGAAAAAGGAAACAGGTAAATATAATGTCTTGCCTTGACCTGAGTTGTGACTCACTATATAAATGCATTTTTAAAACAACACATGTAAACCACAATATGTGTGTGTGTGTGTGTGTGCATCATTAATGTACATTTTTATTTCAAAGGCTCTTTGATTTTATTGCTGATTGATTATTGGGCAGTGATTCTTAACATTTTAAATTTAACTGCCTCCTACTCAGGCTGTGACACATACTAGCCTAACAAACCTAGATGTTTATATAGTGCCTTTAGGATTAATCTTTATGATATAATGGGTGATTCTGTGATATAAATAATCACTCCTAATTGATCATGCTTGCAAGCCACAGTGGCCTCCAAATAGCTCTCATAACACACCATGACACTTCCGTGTCTGTGCCCTTATCTGAGATAGCTTAACCAATGAGGATGGAAATATGGCCCCAGCTTTGCTTGCCAACCCAGGTAGCCCTCTTGAAATTAAACTCTTCAGACAGAGAGTATTTTTGCAATACATACAGAGATTCTACGTGTGCTGGCAGAGACCCCTATGCCTGAAACACTCTTACCAGCCTTTAGCAAGTGTGTTTACTTTCCAGCTTTCAGCTCTTGCCCCTCAGAGAAGCCCTCCCTCACCATCTTATTTAAACCAACCTGCTCCTACCCCAAATACAGGTATTTTCTGCTATCATCTATTTCAGTCCACTACTTAATTCTTAGCAGCAAAACAAAGCCATTATTAAGTTTTTAGCAGATTTTACTACTGACCCCAATTCTTTAGCCCTCCCTATATCTATGCTCTTTTCTATGTATCTTTCTAGTCTCTGCCTACTTGGCCCTTGTGACCTGCTTTGGGCAACAGAATGAGGCAGACTTATAACTATAAAAGCATATTTTAGGCCTCTGTTTGCATCAGTTTAATAACAGTAAGTTAAGTGGCCAATCCTAAAGTCGAGAAAAGGAAAGTGGAAGGAAACACAAAATTACTTGGCAAAAGGCATATAAACAGGGAGGAGGAAACAATTGGCACGAATAACTCAATGCACTGCATTGGCCAATTTCTACCAATTGCCACTGAACTCGTGTTACATTGCATTGTGAAGGATTCTGAGATTTCAACTGAGCTTATTGAAAAGTTAGTACCATGATCTGAATGTTTGTGTCCCTCCAAAATTCCTATATTGAAACCTAACCCCCAAAGCATCAGGAGGTGGGGCCTTTAGGGGATGATTAGGTCATGGGGGTCCCCTTCATGAATGGGATTAGTGCCCTTATAAAATTTGCCCCTTCCACCAAATGAGGACACAGCTAGAAGGCACCATTTTTGAAGCAAAGAGTGAACCCTCATCAGACACCAAGTCTGCTAGTGCCTTGATCTTGGAGTTCTCAGCCTTTAAACCTGAGCAATAAAAGTATGCTGTTTATAAATTACCCAGTCTAAGGTATCTTGTTATTCCAGCCAGCACTGACTGAAACACAGGGCCGTAACTAATTTCCCATGCCTGCCATAGTCTCTGGTATATCTAATGACAAAACAGAAAGCTGTAGAGAAAAAGTTAATAACAAATCAGGGGAATTAAGAAAGTAAATATCTGTCCACAATCCCAGAGTTTAAGAAACATCACTGGTCAGTAACTTTGTGGCAGATTTAGTATTCTGTGCCTCTTATTTGTTTTACTTTTCACTTTTCCAAAGACTGTATTTTGGAGACCACTTGCTATATTTGCTGTAGCCAGATGCTTATGTTTTCCTTGTCTAAAACCAGAGAATGCTGAGGAGCATGTAAAGGTGGGGGTGGGGGGCAGGCTCGGAGTATAAATGCTGGGCTGAGGGGAGCTTCATTGTTTGCAGGCTAACTCTGAAATCGCTTTCAAAAATTTCATTGTTTTTCTCCTATTATTTGAGTTCATCAGACGATTTCTCCTATGTGGATTCCTTATTAAGGTGTTTTGATAATTTGCTTAAAAGCAAAGAAAATGACTGGTATACAAGTGGTCGCTTATGGCTTTTTTCCTATCACACCACTATTGGAACACCCACGTGAAATCTATTGTTTACCTCCAATATTCATTTAAACCTTCAAGCACCATCTAGTTGTTTGTCCTTTTTTTTTTTTTTTTCAATTTATTTTTTCAGTGTGTCTCATAGAAAATCTGTATAAGTGGAGAATGCTGGGCTTTCTGGTCTGGAGGATTGACCTATACTCTACACACTGTAGTGGTTTTTGTGTATATAGGATGGCAGCAGCACTTTTAAATTTTTATTTTCTGACGAAGTCAGACAATGGATTTAACCAAGTATAGCAGTATCGTTTCCATCATGGGGGGAAATAACAGAAGAAAAAACTAAATCAAGAAGGCTCCATAACACAAAAGTACAGAAAATACTGCCATGGTAAAGGGATGACTTAATGTCCCTATCTCCCTTCCCCTTCAACCCTGCTGCTGCTTCTCCTGCGTTCCTCACTTCAGTGAATGTGGTCACTACCTGCCCAGTTATCCTACACATAACCCAGAGTCATTCTTAGTGTTGCTTCTTCCTCAAACTTCACCAAGTCAGGCCAATTCTGTTTTCTAAAGAGTTGTCATATTATCTCTCTCTCTCTCTCTCATTCTCTCTCTCTCTTCCCCCATCCCCCAGTTGAGACCGCTCCACCTTTCCACCCATGTTATTGCAAAGCCTCCTATCTAATCTCCTGGGCCCAGTCATCCCCTCCTCTAATCAGTTTTCCGAAAAGCCAAAGTGATTTTTCTAAAGAACAGTTCTGATGAAGACATTTACCTGAATGTTTAATTCCCATTATCATTCTTAAAATGAAGATTGAATTCTATACCTTGGCATCTGATTACCTACTCAGCCTCTCTTTGTGGCCACTTTCTACTACATGATTAAAAACTCTTTCGGTTCTCTGAACCTATCATGCTCTTTCTAGGCTTTTGTTCACATTATTCCCTCTCCCTGAACTACTTCCCACTCTTCCCACCTAGGCAATTTCCATTGCATCATGGTATAGGCTTCACGTTATCCCGGAAGTTTCCCTTGATACCCTAAGATGGGTTGGGTGACACTGCTGCCTGCTTGCTCAGCAGCTTCCCCTGTGGCAGCTCTTGCCACACTGGATTGATAATTACGGGCTATCTGATACGTGCACCCCACTAAACTGTAAGCTCCAGGAAAACAGTCTGTGCCTGGCTTATTTACAGTCCTATCTATCCACCACCCAGCAAAGTATTTGGCACCTATTAAACCTTCAATAATATTGGTTGAATTGAATAAACATGGAAGGCTGAAGGACCATATCAACTTATTTCATGTACTGAGAACATGCCCATAAACTGATTCTCAGCTCAACACAGCGACAGGGCACAAACTCTGGTACCACCTGAACTTGAATCCTATTTGCACCACTTATGAGTGTGTGACACTGTACAAGTAACTTAGTCATCCTAAGCCTCAGGATCCTCATCTTAAAATGGGAATAATAATTCTTATGTAACAGGATTGTTATACATTAGGCATCCTTATAAATCAATCAGTACAGTATCTTGCCTAATAGGTACTAAATAAATGATAGTATTGTTATCAAAAATAGAATAGGCAGTGGGATTAAATAGGGTTTATTATGGGTAGCACAAAAGGTATTGGAATTTAAGGGAGAGAAGGAAAAAAACTTAGGAAGTTGGATGGAATGGGAGGATACAAGAATAACAATATGTCACTATAGTTGTTGATATTGTACTAAGCTTTGATATGCAACTAGGGTCTTATTTGAGTTTATTTCATGTTCACCCTCAGATTCAGATATGGATGGATATTTCTGGAGAGCATATGTACTTCAGTTTGGATTCTTTTTGGTTAGTGACAAAAGTACAACTCACAAGGTTTAAGCACTAAAATAGATTTATTGGCTCATGTAACTATAGTAGACAGGTAAAAAGGACTTCAAGCGAAGCTTGAACTTGTGGCTCTAAAATGCCACCAAAAGCCTAGTTACATTCATACCTCATCTGAAAATGACGGCCAGGAGCTCTCAAGGATACTTGCATCTGCTTTTGTGTTCATCAGGAAAGAGGAAGTCTTTATCTGAGCATTTAAGCTGAAGTCCTCACATGCACTCTGATGGCTCAAAGAAAAGACGCATGACTCGAACTCTCCCAGTGGTAGCTGATACTGGGACATTTGAGTGCCCTTTAATCAATCACTGTGATCAAGAACACAGGTTATACTGATTTGCTTAAACTAATTTGGACTCACCTGTTAAACTGGAGTTAGGGTCACTCTCATTAAACTATAAGGCTGAGAAGAAGGGAGAGGAAGTTTTCCAAAAACCTTAGAAATATTATTACCATTAAAGAAAGGGAGTAGATGTTTGCTAGCAAATAATGGTATTTAAAGAACCAGGAAGCATCCTGGTGGTGGGGAGGGGACTCATTTTCAAGGATAAGAGAATCCAGCCGCTAGCTCTTCATCCAAGGACCACACCTGGTGGAAGGTGAGGTGGAAAGTAAGGGGAGATCCACCTTGCAGGAACATTAGATTATTAGAACATTCTTAAAGGATGTCCTAATAGCCATACAAAGAAGAAATCCAAGGATCTAAAAGGTCATCCAAGTTGCTCTAAAAAGATGAATTTAGGACTCAAATCTAGAACTTCTGACTTCAAAATCACATGGTCTTTCAGCAGAGTCACACAAACTGAGACCACAGTTGAGACAACCAAACTTTACAGCTGTCAGAAAACTTTTAAGACAATAGGCCAAAAAGTAAATTGATAAGTTTATCTAAGCAATGTATATATAATAGGTCCAAGTATATTTAGTGTCTTCCAATCAATCACATCCATGGAATCAAAGATAATAGTAGGATCTCATGAATCTGTAAGACTCAAAGCTGTTTTTCCGTTTAAATTCTTAAGTCTTTTTTTTTTTTGGTAGCATATGAACTTCTTATATTTATTTTTAGGCATTCTGCACTGAGCTGCCTGCATCATGTCAATGTTTGCTGTGCTAACTTTGCATCTAAAGGTTATTCAACACACTGAGATATGAAAAAACACTCACATTTTTACCTCAAAGAAACTGTACTTGGATTCCGCTATATGTTCTAATGGTGTTAAATGTCAAAAAATACTGGAAATATAAGTATTAGGGAATACAGTGCAACTGCTGCCCTAGATTGTTTTTGCAGCTAAAGGATATGAAGATGTCACTGCACTTCAGTTCAAGTTCGGCATTCTGGTGTCAGTCTGTCAGATTTCTAAGAGGAATACAAATTGGGAAGTAGGAAAATAAGTCAGGGACTGTTTACCAGTGCCCGCAATTCACCCAGTACTAGTCATAAACAAAAGAAGTGGTAATGACTAAATGAAGGACAGAGAGAATACGTGAGCAAGAAAAAGTGTCTCTTAGTTGAGTATACCCAGCACTTTCATGCATTCCATCTCATTTAATGCTCATGTCAGCCCTGAAGAGAATGTTTGGGGCAGAGAGGGTATCCCTCAATTCTGCAAATGAAGAATTGGCACTTGGATAGATCAAGTTATTGCCTCAAGGTGACTCGTGCCAGTCTCAAACTGGTGTCGCCAGTAAACTATGTGTGGCTTATTTCTGAGTGAACTTTTGACTCTAACCCATGGGTCAGCAAAGAAACCTCAGGTGTCTCTTCCTGGTAAAAGAAGTCCTCTGTGGTCATTTTTGGATTCATCCAATGCTTCAAAGTGTGGGCAGGATTCTGTCATGACTGCTGTTTCAGTAATGTAACAAATTGCTCATAAGTCAGGAAAGGGGCCAACCCACTCTCAGGCTGCCTTATTTAAAGACACTGGGAAAGCAATGGAGAGCTGAGGAACAATTGCAGCTCAGGCCACACATTCAATCAATGCTACACACACACACACACACACACACACACACACATATACAGAGCAGGGTTGCATATTACATCAAGGAAGGAGAAGGAGCAATGTAAAAAATAAACTTTCAGATTTCTTCTTTGTTTAGAAATTATACTGACTTTCTTTCTCTGTTTCTACTTAAGGGTAGGAGATGCTATATTTCAATGTCTCCAAAGAGAAAAGAATAAAGTGCTATTCATTTCTGCTGACAACAGTGTTATTATTATAATTAAAATAAATTATAATATTGAAATTACCTTATGTTTTTACAATAATTATTATTATAACAAATAAAGCTATATTTTGCATCTGGATGGCCAACTTACAGCTACATACGGCCATGAGATTTCAGTGCATGGGGTTTGCTTGCCTGTTTCCAATCACAAAGTTACCAGGCAATCACCTAGATTGGGTTTTGCAAACTATGGTCTGTGGACGAAATCCAACCAGCTGTCTATGTTTTGTAGTTATACTGGAACATTTGCATACTGTCTGTGGACACTTTCGTGCTACAACAGCAGAGTTGTGGCAAAGACTGAATGGTCTGCAAAGCTAGAAATACTTATTTGGTTCTTTATTTTAAAAAAGTTGCCAACCTCTGATCTAGATTATGTGACAGTGTTTTTTATTTTTTCATTTTGACAGGCATGCCTGCCAGCAATTAGACTAGTATGTCATAGTACAAAAATGATAATAATCATCCCACATCCTTTATTATACTGCCTTTGAAATAATCCATGAGAAGGAATATTCTGGTCTCCCTTATTCAGACCTATTGGCAATATGATTTAATTTAATTGACATTTACAAAACACCTACTATGTTTCAGAAACAGAAATTCTACTCCCAGACTCTAATGCTCCTTGTGAAAAAATACCAAGTGATATCTGTGAATGGATATGAAAATGCTCCAATGCTCTGTGAAAAAGCAGGCCTATCAGATGAATTGATAAATATTTTCTCTTTTGCTACTCTGATTGATTGGGAGTAAAAATGCAGAGTATCATTTAACATCAAATGATGATAGCCAATGTTCCCTTCCAATGCCACTACTACATTCTGTTAATATTCCAGCAGTACATTGTTACCTTAAGACAATACCAAATAATTTTAACTCCCCTTTCACAAAGACTCCAATTATAATCCAATTCCTTTCAGATTAAGTACACTTTGATAGCAATTCCCTTATACCAAAAAATATAGCCCAAGATAATGGGCTGTGAGTATAGTTTCAATGCTAATAAGAGGCAGTTTAACAGCCTCGAGAAGTTCATTCTGACTACATTTTCATTGCAGTGATAAACAGCATATAATACCCCTCAATTATAGCTTTAATGTAAAAAAATGAAGTTATAAGACAATTTATCCCAACGAAATTGTAATTTCATTTCTGAGATGTTGCCCTTTTAATAAATAAAAATTCTACTTACCCATTCCATTGTTCTCAGGTTGGGTTTTGACAGTGAGATCGATTACAGGAAAAAAAGAATTACAGATGAAATCAATGCTACCACTATAAGTAAATTAGCGAGAGTTTGTTCAAGCCACCAAGCTTGAAACACTTCTCTCCCCTTTTCTCTGAGAGCATTACAAAATAAAATGTTATTGATGATTGAAACTTAAATGGAATTGTGAATTCCACCCCACCATGAGCAACAAAACAAAGGAACACAATAGAGAAGCCCTTGAATCATAATGCTAAAGTTCATTTATAAATGCTTTATTAGAATATATATACATTTAGGAAAGTGCGCCTCTTGTACATGAACAGTTCTATGCATTTTCACCAACTTAAGAAACCAATGAAACCATCAACCAAATCAAATAAGAGAACATTATTAGCACCCCAGAAGCTAGTCACCACCTTTCCTAAAAGATAACCACTATCTAGACTTCTGATAGTATCAGCTAACTTTGCCATTTGTGTTTTATAGAAATGGAATCCAACTTTTATGACTGGTTTCATTCATTCAGCACTGTTTGCAAGAATCACCCATATCATTGAGAGCATGTGTGTGTGTGTGTGTGTGTGTGTTTCATTCTGTAGGCTATGACCCAATGTTGTTTTTATGACTAAACTTTTTTTTTACAATTTTAACAATCATAGATTTATTTATTTTGAGTTAGGCAAAAGAACACCACCACAAAACACAAACCTATGATTCTAAGGAAGCTTAGAACAAAACCAACTTTAAAAAGATAGTAACAATTCTATACATGAAATATTTACGGCAGCTTTATTGGTAATAGCAAAATACTGGAAACAACTCAAATGTTGTTAGATGAGTAAATGGCTGGTCAAACTCTGGCTTTTCATACAATGGAATACACTGCAGCAGTAAAAAGGAATGGATGATTGATCCATGCAACAACTTGGATGAACTTCAGGGCATTATGTTTAGTGAAAAATGTCAATCATAAAAGGTTATACGTTGTATGATTCCACTCATATAACATTCTCAAAATGACAAAATTATAGAGAACAGATTAGTAGATACCAAAGGACAGGGATGAGGGAGGGGGTGGTAGTGAGCTGGGGGTAAGTAGAAATACAAAGAAGTATGCACCGTTTATCTAAAATTCTGATTTCACTGTGTGTCCTACATCCACATATGCTAATCTGCTCACAGCTCTGTGTGAGCCCTTTTCTGAACACAACTCTCTCTTCTCTTGATGGCCTAAAGCCATTTCCTCAGGGCCCTTTGGAACTCACTGTTGGACATCATCAAAATCTCCAACATCCTCAATCTCTTTTCATTTATCCTGTATTTCAAATTGAAACCAGGTTCTTTCCTGGGGACACCATTTCCCCTGCACCCTTTTCTTTCCCACCCAGAGTACACCATCGGACTGGCTGTGAGGCAAGTCCCTCTCTCCCTCCCACCTCCAGACTCTGTCCAGCTCTTAATCCCTTATCATCAGATTACACTACTGATCATCCCTTTTTCTCCAGGATGGGCTAATGGCCACCCCCTTCCAATTATTTGAAGATTTTAGCTCATGACACAGTGTCATTTTCTGCAAAACTACTCCTATCATAATTCTTAGTGATTTCAATGTCCATACAGATGATAGTTCCAAAACCTTGCTTTTTCATGTTCTTGAACTCTTCTCCACACTATATTAGACATTCCCTCTTGCAGTCATGCCTTAGATCTTTTCGTTACCCAAAATTGTAACCTCTTCTTAATTCACCCCTCTCTGTTCACCATCTTCAATCTGTCCCATTTATACTCTCTAATACCCCAACTCAGCACTGCATCTACATCCATTGACCTTACCTTTGGAACTGCATCTTAACTCCTTATACCCTCACTCCACTTCTGATCCAGCTAAAGTTCTGTAACCAATTGTTATAATCACTTCTTTGCATTGCTCTCTCTTTAACCTACTCACTTGAAAAATGCAACTCTGATCAAATCCAACTCTCTTCTTGTCCTCACCTGCACCTGTGAAACTAAATGAAGCTGGAAATAAACACAGGACTGCTGACTCGCCTCACTTTAAATTCTTGTTCACTCTCCACAAGAGAGCCCTTCATGTGGCCAGACAATCATACTACATTTCCCCAGTCTAGTCACTCCCCCCTCTTCCTAGCTGATCATTTCGTACCTTTTCTTCTTGCTTCAAATATCTAACCGTTCTTCCTTTGTTCTCCCTTTCACTTTGCCAAGGAAATAGAGGCAATCAGATGAGAAGTTGCACAAGTTCCCACCCCCACTCCAACCTCTACCCGCATCTGTGTCATGTAATGCTGCCTTCTTCCCCGCTACTGAAGTGACACTCCTTTTCCAGGAAAAGCCCCTCATCCTCTGTGCACTTCATCCCATTCGCTCTTGTCAACTCAAGAAAATTGCCCTAGAAATTTGCCTTCTCTCCCCTCTAACGACTCCTGTCTACTGAATCTTTCTCATCAGCATATAAATATCTAAAGAAAAAAACCTTCTTCAAACCTACTTTTCACTCCAGCCAGTACCTCAATTTTGTCCTTCCCTTTATAGCAAAACAAGTGTTGTCTACACTCATAATCCCCAATTCATCTCTTCACACTCTCTTTGAGCCTTCTCTAGCCAAGTTTCATTCTCACCACTTGGTGGAAATGGAACCCTTGTCAAGAATACAACTAACCTCCATGTTCTAAACCCAATGGCCAAATCTCCTTCCTTGTCTCTCACTTGGTTTATCACCAGCATTTATTACATTCAATCACTCCCTCCTTCTTAAACCATTCTCTTCACTTAGCTTCCACCTGTTTTTTTCCCACATCACTAGCCACTTATTTTACATCTCCTTTGGTAAGTCTTCCTCATCTATCCAAACTCTGAATGTTTTAGTGCCTCAAAGTTCAGCCCTGGGGAGCTGTTCTTTCATTGCCTTAGCGACCTCATCTGACCACAGTCTGATCAACAAATTTCTATCTCCACCAAGACTTTTCCACTGAAGTCCAGAGACATTATATTCAAGGGTGTTCTCAGCGTTTCCAATTGAATAGCTAATAACCATCTGAACTTTAATATGTCAAAAATTTATCTTTTGGTCAGACCATCACTCCCTTATTAAAAATCTTCTTTTCCCCTATCCTTTTTACCCATCTGTTTGCTAAGGCACAAAAGCCTGGACTCATACTTGATTCTTCTCTCTACCATGCATCTAATCAATCAGCAAATCTTGTTGAACCTACTTTCAGACTATGTCTACAATCCAATCACTCCCTACCACCTATACTGCTACCAACCTGATCCAATTTTCTCTCACCATGATTATTGCAATGGTCTCCTAATTAGTCTACCTGTGTCCACTCTTGTCCCCTGCATGCTGTTCTCAATCCGGCAACTGAACTGACACCATTAAAAAGTGAGTCCATGTATGTCAATGTTCTTCCCAAAACCCTCCAATGACTCCAGTCTCACAAAAAAATTTTAAAAAGCTAAAGTCCTCACAGTGGTCTACAAATACTATAAAGTCTGCCTCCTCCGTTACCTCACTGACTCATCTCCTACTAGTCCCCCACCCACCACCATCTCACTCCACTCCAGCCACATTGGCCTTTTTGCTGCTCCTTTAATATGCCAGCCACACTCCTGCCTCAGGGCTCTTGGATTTGCAGCATCCTCTGTCTGAAATTTTCTTCCAACTAACTCCCTTGCCTCCTTCAGATCTTCTCTCAAATGTCTCCTTTTCAGTGAGGGCTTTCCCTAACTGCCTTATTCAAATGGTGACTGGGTCCTGCCACACTCCCTACCCTCCTTACCTGAGTACTTTAGTTTTCTACGTAGCACTTATTACCATTTAATATACTATGCACTTAACTTATCCATTCATTTATTATCTATTTCCTCTTCTTAAAGGCAGGATTTTTGCCATCCACCCCACACCTGCCACCAACCACTGCAGAATTGACCCTAAAACAGAGAATGTTATTGGGATTTAATATTCATGTTCCTTTTATTGGACAAGTAGGAAGACAACATTTTCCAGAGCACCCTGGCAGTTAGATCGGAGTCATGTGAATGATTTCTGGTCAATGGAATGGGAGCAGAAGTGTTATAAGCCTCCTCCAAGCCTGTTCCATAAAAAGCTATCATGAATGACTCTTATCACTCTTTCTCTTCAGCAAATTTGGAGACCATTTGTTAAAGACGGTAGCACCTTAAGATAGAAGGAGCATGGGCCCAGAATGACCAGCACTGGACTATGGCATAAGTGAGAAATAAATCTGTATCAAGCTACTGATATTTTAGAATTGTTTGAGGAATTATCATATCCCAAATAATTCAGCACTCAATAAATATTTGGGAATGGATAAATTTAAAAATGTATATAATTTTAATAAAACTTTCCTTAAAAGGTATAACATTGTTCCCTAACATAGTAAACAAAATATAATGTACACATTTAACCATTAATTCTATACATAACCAGACTATGAAGACTTGTGCAATGTACCTTCCTGTGTCCCTTTATACTGTTCAACAACCATTCTCCTCATTGTGGTTTATTTCCTTTCTCTTTCCTTTTTTCTTTCTTCTTTTCTTATGTTATTTTTCTCTCCTCACTATTGCATTGATTTCTGGATTCTTCGTTGTTGGTTTTCATATTTAATCTCCACTTCTATCCATTTTTCTCTTTTTCTTCTTATTTTCCCTATTTGTTGTATAGTCTTCACTGGCTAGCTGACAATGGCAAGGCTTGGGTTTTTTAGCTGTTACAATTAAATGAGAGTATTCTCTGGTTTATAAATCATCTGTCATACAATATATTCTTTGAAGGTTCTTGGCTTATCTCAGCTCTTGTCATGAATACTCACAATAAAATGCCTTTTCAAATTCCCTGAGAATTTGAATCTATGTGATATATAATCCCCAAATAAGAGTAATGAGAAAATGCAAACAAATTTGGGATCATTCTTTTTTCCCAAAATTTTCTGTGGATTTACCTCAGCTAGTGTTGCTATTTATAAAAATAGCTATCATCTTTTCATATTTTTAGATTTACTGGTAGACTAAAACAATCCTTTGAAGACTAGAGGAAATGGTATCCCTTGTGGTAGCACTTCAGATTATTTTCAGGCAAAATGTTTTTCAAACAATTTTAATCTAATCAAAATGTAGTGCTAGCCTAGAATTAAAATACGCAAGAAGTAGGTTTCTTAATGGTTTATTTCAATGGGATGTGAAGTTACAATTGTTAAGAAACGCAGAACACTAATTAACGAGAGTTAGAAAGCTGGGGATTAGAGAAAATATCCTGATGTGAACTCTTGATCAATCTTCCTTATTAAAAGTTCCCAGAGGTCAGGTGATCGGATGGTACAAAGCTGTGAGGAGGTCATGGCCATTCGGACTCCTGGGGTTTGTTGTAATTTAGTTATTCCACCAACCAGCAGGGGGAGACACAGAATACTCCTTGCAACCCAAAGTCTAACTGCCTGCACCTTGGACCTTATCCGGACTTCCTTTGTCTGTAACAGGTAAAACAAGTTGGTCCAGTCTGACAAAGCTCACCTCTCATGGTGTTTTTGGTTTCTTGAATTACAGCTGATTTTGCATTCAAGTGACTCACTAGAAGGAGGGATTTGTGTGTATTTGTTGGGTTTACAGATAACTAAATTATATCTTTTTTAATAAATAAACTTGTCCTTTCACTCTAAAACATTGGTAAATTTGATTACAAGTCACCCACTTAAAAACTTAAACTTCATCCTATCTCCTGATCACTACCTCCAATAATCTTATCTCCACAGTCAACTTTATAGGAACTAACAGAAAGAATTCTTACCAAACTAATGACAAGCTATATTGAAATTTTAAAATATCTATGGTAGGTTAATTCACACTTGTTGGAAGGTCCAGGCTTTATGTTTGATCTCCCAGGAACCAAGTAATTTTGCTTTCATCTATTCATCAGTTCAGTTCAACATATATCTGGGATCTCTACTCTATGCTGGCTCCTAAATTAGGTATTAGAGATAAAGGTAGGTCATGGTACCTGACCTCTGGGTAGATCAGCATTTAACAAATAGTTGCTGGACAGTGTGATCCATGCAACACAAGAAATGTGAATGAGGTGCTGAGGGAGCTTAGAGAAAGGAGTGATTAATTTCATCAGAAGCGGGACACTGAGGTAGGCTTATACAGAGGGCTAATGCCTAAGCATGACTTTAAAGAATAACTAAGAGAGAGAGGAAAGATTTTAGTTAAAATGGAAAAGGATGTGAAAAGGCATAAAATGGAACAATATATTTGAATAACCGTCGTTTGTTCATGTTGCTGGGAAATAATGTGAAAGGGAGGCCGCTAGGTAGAGCTGAGGGGGCAGACACAGGGCAGGTAGTAAGCAAGCATGGAAGGGGCATGGGGACAGAGGACACAGTGAAACAGGAGGACAAGTCTCTCGATGACCAAGCAACTGTTCAAAATTAGATGGTTATTCAGCCTCGATATAACTGCTGACAAGCGTGTCATAAACGAGCCTTAAAATCTATGGAAATATAGGTGAAAACCTAGCATCCTGAAAGAGAAAACTCTATGACCCTGTTCTTCCAAGATGGTCATCTTCACTATATTCGCTGAAGAATTATAGATATGAATTAGTAGGTATGAAATGTTCTCAAAAGTTAAATGGCATGGCCAAAAATAATGTCAACTTCAAATTTATCTTGATACTCAAGAACAATTTTTCTTTCTTCAAACTTTAATCTTAGAGATTAAATATTGCTTCATGGAAAGGCCTCAAAAGAGAATTTTGACAAACATATCTGTGAGTTCTTTAGATAACGACAAAGGCAAAACAACTTTTGAACAAACACCTATTCTTGCTGTTCTCATTTTGATTTCTTTGGTTAATCATTTTATCTAATCTACTAATTTTATAGAACACTGAGTAGGGAATGATGACTTTGGAGAGCTGCATTCTTATTTGTGTTATATAAAACACATGTGAGTTGCTGCTTTTTAATAAGTCATTTGAAAAAATAAAGACTGGATGTGCCAAAATCCCCTCCCAAATCTCACTTAACAGGCCTTTCTAAAAGGAAAAACCCTTAAATGTTTACACGAAACCTAATTATGAGTTTGCTAGCATTTCCAGGTGGTTGAAAGGCAAGGTCTTGACTGGGAAGACGTAGACTAGGTAGATATACAATTTCCAGTAAATAAAGAAGAGGTCAGCAACTTCTGGGGTCATAGTCAGCATAAAGGATGCTTAGGGATGCTTTTGACAAGTCTCAGGTTTTGACAGTAGAAAAGGGGACAAGGAAATAAAAATAAGGGGAGTGAAGAAAAGAGGAAAAAGAAGAGAGGGAACTGAGGCTAAGAAATAAACAGAAAGGAGTCAACTGGGCAAAAAAAGGGAGAAAACCCTGGGATAGAGAGAAAAGGAGATGGTGATCTTAAAGGACTAAAAAAAGTCCAGAGGTGCTGAAGCATGGCACACAGGTACCTCCAGCTTTTTGCACCTAGAGAAGGGAAGGATCAAGCTACCCAATCCATTCTTTTCACTTAATTCTTTTTTTCTCTATTTTCCAAGTAACTTGCAATACTAAAAACAGTACCAATAAAATAGTCCCTCTCTTTAAGTGGAGAAATCCTAACCCCAGGTCACATTTACTAATGTGACCTTACTAACTACTACCTAGTTAGAAAGGATGTAAAAATTGTCAAGTGAGACAATTCCAGAAAAGGTACCATTCTAGACTCTAGGCTCACACACTCAACAGAAACACGGCTCTGTCAATTTGTGTATACCGTATAGGTGGGGGTGGAGGGATTTCCTGGCTCAAAGCAAAGACCACTCTTTTATGTCTCATGCTCTCATCACTGTTTACTGGTTCTCTGCAGCTCATTCTGTTTGTGGCAGAGGAGAAAGGAACTAGCCCACATTTTCCTACAGACTGTAGCTACTGTGGAAATGTAGAAATTGTCCATTCTCTGTGGTATGGCTATCATAGAGACATCATCCAGTGAAAAGAAATCCCAGCCACTCCTCTACATTCAGGCAATTCCTTTAGAGCTGTCTGCTTTGTTCCTGTACATTATCCCACTCCTTCTGAATTCTAGAGCCAATCTACATTTTCACTCTGTAGTTTTGCTCCTAGTTTGACCTATACTTTCACCCTTTGGAGTTCCTCATCATTCTAATAAACTTTGAATGAACCTTGTCATCTGTGATTCATCTACTGAGTTGAGGCAATTGGCCAAATCCTTCCAACACAATGTGTCTCTCTGTTGGTCATGTCACTCTGTTCAATAATTGCTGACAGTCTTGATCAATAGCTATGGTCAGAAAAAAAGCATGAATCATTTTACTCTCCTATTTGATCATCTAATCATTCTCCGATTCCTTGCCGTATAGCCTTCAGAACAGTAAAACAGAGATGGGAAGAATGAAACAAAAAATGTCCTCTCAAAGGAATATGGTGAGGATAATAGGTAAATTTTAAATTAACAGATTAAGGAATTCTATAAGTCCAGAACTGGCAAACTTATTTTTGCAAAGGACCAGATAGTAAGCATTTTTAGCTTTGTGGGTCATATATACAATCTCTGTTGCAACTACTCAATTCTGCCATTATGCCACAAAGCAGCCATAGAAAATATATAAATGAACACCTCACTGTGTTTCAATAAAACTTCATTTACAAAAACAGGCAGTGGGCTAGATTTGGCCCATGGTCCTATAGTTTGCCAACCCCAGTTAAAGTACAAGGTATTATTATATTAAATACATTTAACCTGAGGTATAATTAACATGTGCTTGGAAATTTCCCACCCCAGCAACCCACAAAGGCAGTTTCTGTTGCTCTTGTGCAATGCATTGACTTCACAAAGACCCTCAGGAAAGAGTAGAAGCATTCTGCATTCAGGTAAACCAACCCACAGACTGGATTTTCACAATTATAATAACAACTGTAAAATAGATCATGAAATAAAACTACTTTTCCTAATCAACTGATGATAATTGTGATTTAAGCCTTGTTTGGCCGAAATTTTAGTCTGCCTAATTCCCATTGATACTCACATTGGCATTGAGACCATATGTCACTTATCTAATAACTTCGAAGGAACAATTGTGTCTTTTCATGTAAATCTTGCTAAGCTCATGGATCACTGACCTGCTTTAGGTGATGTGTGGCATATCAATTCATCTCCAAATACACACAATAAGCCCATCCATCCTATATCCTTCTGAGGTCTTATTTATAAAGCAATTCGTGAATACGCACTCACTAATTTTGAACCAAGGTAGCTTGACCATTTTGATTTTTTTTTTCTCTGTCAAGATGCCAAAAGCATTTAGAGCACTTTACCGATGTCCCATTTGCCAAATTTCCATTTTAACATCAAAGCAGTTGGAACCCAGAGACAAAGCACAAAGCCCTCTCAGCCAGTCAACTTCTATTGTTCTGTTTTACACTGGTTAAAGAAATAAATAAATGAATGGCGAAACAGATTGTTTTTGAAACTGATAACACAATTTGTTCTCCTGCTTCATATGTTAGATTTCCGCCTGCAGCAAATATTTACAGCAGAGTTTTAACCCTCTCAAAATCAGTTTGGTTATGTAAGGGCTGCAACTGTCTTTCATAGGCTATCCTTGGCAATGTGGCTTTAAGAAAGAAAAAGTAGTGACCTAAGACACTGTCCTATGTGCATGGTCAATGTTTAGTTACAAGAAGACATGAAGATAGAAAACATAGTCAAAAACTTGTTGTCAATTATTTAGCATTCCCACAAACCATTAGATGGTCAAAAATATCTTTAATTGATTCCATCGCTACCTATGCTACTTATTATTTATTACTATAACAAACTTCTCCATGGGAACAGCTAATTGTACCTCCCTGGTGGCCACTTCAAGTGGAATAAGCCCTGCACAGTGCAGCCTAAGATATGCTGAAAGGTCTTCAGCTTTGGGGATTTGATTAAAACTGTATTACATGAACACATCAGCAACCATTGCCAAAACAAAACACTAATTTTAAAAATCCTTCTGCTTTACTGCTTAACACAATTGAAAGGAGCTTTGTGTGCATGCATTTGTGTGTGTGCGTGTGTGTGGAGAGAGAGAGAGACATGGAGAGTGAGAGCGGGAGGAGGGGGTTGCATATGTTGTCTCTTTTGCAGACAATTGTTTTTAATGGAAACAATGTTGCATTCTGTGGCATAATAAGGCAAAAGAAAAGGGCAATCCTGCCAGCTGCATTATGGGTACAAGCAAAATCTCTGACCTGGTGCTAGGACTGCAAACTACTGTACCAGAAACCAAATTGTACAAGAAGCAAATTATCTTGCCTAACCCTCCCTACACACGCATGCGCACGCACACACACACACACACACACACCTTTAAAAGAAGCATAATTGTTAATCTGCTCTTTAGTAGAAAAGACAGATGTTATGGAAATAGTAAGCCACACTCTGCTAGGAGTGTTCTGTGGAAAGAGATTCCATAGGCAGCACTCTACACGGGAAGATTTAGACAATTAAGCAACCGTTGTGAGGCATGCAGATGAATAACACATGCTAAATTAAATCAATACCAAACACTGTGTTGGAAATAGGTTAATTGTTTATTTTAAACTTCATGGAAGGGGGGGAAAAAAGGAAGCAACAGTGGAATTTGTCAACTACTTGGAGTAGCATACTGGCCTAGATTAACCACAGCAGCCCAGAGCACAGTGTGCCCCATGAAGTCCAATCTGCAGGCCTTTTAAAATCATTGTTTCTCCACTTAAACAACAATTCCAGGTTCACTTTAAAGAAGGTAGGGGGTGAGTGTTGAATTTTTAGAAATTTAAATATCAAGACATTGAAATACTGCCTGGTAATTGTGGATACTCAGGTTGAATCTGAGCCGGTGAGGGAAACTTGTGCCAATGAACCACACTCACCCATGTACACTTAGAGTCTCTGCAATGAGTGAGTGAACCAAATGCAACAGTTGCCAAAAGATATCTTTATGTCATCCCAAGAGTTAGGATTTTTAAATATTCTGAGGTACAAAAAGTCTGATAGCTGATGCATTTCACCTTGTGTAATGTTTACGTGCATAGAGTAAACAAATGCAAGTTGTGATGTTAACAAAACAGAGAAGGCAACAGGGTGATAGCCTGTATGTTTGTATTCAATAACCCCAAATGCTAATTTTTGCATTTGGAAGGAATGGATAAAAGACAGAGCACTCTCTTATTGAGTGTTTAAAGACTGCTACAATGCTAGGTATCTGCTTAATTCTCTCCACAGGTCTGTGAGAGACGAAATATTAGTCTGTCTCATTTCTACCAGTGTGTGAGTTAAACAACTTGATCATAACACACTGGTGAATGGTGGCTCAGAGCTGGGCGATGAAGCTCTGTGTCTGGCTGACTCCAAAGCCCAGGGCCTTTCCATTACCATAGCAAGTTGCTAAAAACTGTCTCAAAGGAAATCCGAAACTGCAGCTCTGGGCCTGTATCATGATCATCCATACACTGTGTGATCTTGTATTAACTATAGGAAGACAGTTCTTCTCTAAGGAGCCCAGGGTAAGTGAATATGTGTCTCATACACCCCTCTCATCACTTCATTACCAAGATAATTTAGTCAAATTGAAATAATGATATTAGATTCATTAAGCACATATGTATTAATTTTGATTCCTTTCTATATATTTTTAGAACATCAATTAATGCAGCAGATTCATTAAGAGGTAGTTAGTATCAATTGCAAAATAATTATAAACAAAATAGGACTATTCAGACTAAAGGCATAAGTGGCATTGGGCACCTAGGGTGACCTGATTATAGGATTTGGTCCTTGAGTAGCCTAGCAGTAAAGTGAAAAAGGGAAACATGTTGTATTACTGCTGGAGTTCCACTCCATGGACTCATGATGAAAAGGGCCACCTGTAGGCTCAGTCATACCTTGGCTCTAGGCCAAGGAGAACTACATTTGAAGATGGACTATGTATGTACTCAGCACCAGCAAATACTGTGGGGAGAGAGGACCTCGTGGCGTTATTATGTCTCTTTCACATTCCTCATGAGTGGTATAAATCATGGTATTAGTCTGGGGTTCCCATGTTAGGTCCCAAGACACCAGGCTATCTTTATGGGGATCATTTATCACATGTCTCCTTGGTTCTTGCTGAAGTAGGAGATGGGGTGGAGGAGTGGGCAAGTGGAAGAGCATTTGTTTCTCTTCCCCTCACCCTGTGATGTCCTGGCCTTGTTTCTATCCTCTCCCTTCTCCATCAGTAGCTCTCCCAGGATAGCACTCACCTAAGGCATGGCACTTATAATAGGTATGAAAAATATACATTTTTGCTGGCAGAGATAAATGTTTCTTAGAACTCAGGAAAGTATTCATCATATGGATTCCTGAAAAATAGATATTTTATATAATAGTAGACAATATATTCAACCTGGATTTGGGCAAAAAAAAATTTATATAATGCAAAAATGAATGGCACTCCTGTTCTTTAAAAAGACTAAGAATTCCATTCATTGTTATATTATACAAAATTTCATACACAGGAAATGTAGAGTTGGATCATTTTAGTACTTTACCAGTTTTATTCTCTCAGCTTATACATATTTCTCCGTCTGTTTAAAAATGAAGATCACAAATTTTGGAATGGAAGAAGTTTAGAGCTAGAAAGGAATTCAATTTCATCCTATCTTGTCACTGACCAATAAGAAAAAACCTGCAACAGTAAGAGGGTGAGTGAGCCAGAATGAGCACAAGGAAACCTTCCTGACCCTACAGGTCCCCTTGTCAATATACTCCCCTGGCACCATTTTCTGTGTATGTGTTGGAGGTGGGGGCAATGATCAAATTAATAAATGGGTAGACTGGGGAACAGATCCCTGCTGAGAATTAGAAGGAAATGTTTGACAAGTAGATCTTGTTTTTCTTAAGTCCTTAAAAGAGTGCGTGACATAACAATTAGATATTTTTGTTATCTTGCACCCTCTGCAACTATGGCTGTGTTACCAGAGGCTGTGTGATCCCTTGGCAGGGATGTACATAGGAGATTTAAGCATCAGATGAGTATTTGGAATCAACACCATACCAACCAAGATACATTCTGTGTTGATGTTATTCCAGAGTTCCAGCAACTCCTTTGCTCTTATGCACAAGCATCTTACTTCTAGAATGAGGTCAAAATATCTTTTCAGAGACTGTGTTCTTCCCACTTCCATACATATGAGATTCAATTTCTAGATTATGAATATTAGGGATGCTTTTAAGATGTTTTCTTCCTTTGTATTCAACTCCTCTTTTCTCCCCCCAAAACCTTTCCTCCAACACCCAAGATTTTTCATCTCAGTCAATGAGAACAATGATCATTCAATTTCTCAAAGCGGGAATTTGGAAATTATTCTGGATTGCTAATTTCACTTTCCTGCCGTTTTCAGTCTATTGGCAAATTTTATTGTTTCTCCCTCAAAAATCTTTCACCTTCCAGCTCCTCTCCATTTCTACTGCTGCCACGTAATCACTGTCATCTCTTACCTGGGCTAATGAGACTGTCGCCTAACTATGCAATAATTTTCCAGTTTTCATTCTTGTCCATCTCCAGCCTATTCTGTTGCAGAAGCCAAAACTACATTCTTAAAAATCAAATCAGATCATGTCTCTTTTCTGCTTAGAAAAACTTTTAGCTCTTTCCTGCCTCCAGGTCTTTATGCTCTGTTATTTTACTAAAATGATTTTACACTCTTCACTTGGCTAGTTCCTTCTCATCTTGCAGACTCCAGAGTAAATGCCACTTCCCCAAAGGCCTTTCCCAGCCATACCCTCTAAAGTTAGTCTCCCCATTATTCTCTCTCATATTGGTTTCTTTCGTAGTGTTTGTCACAATTTGTAATTATTTTATATGTTTGTTTGTTTCTAAACGTCTATTCTACCATAAAGTTTAAAGTACACTAGAGAGACAGACTTTGCTTGCTTCATTCATCACTTTATCCCCATAACATATAATGAGACACCATAAATATTTACTAAACAAATGACCGAATAAATAAATGAGTGAAGTGGGTCAGTTGTCATAAGCACCTGGGGCTACTTTTAAGAGGATGGCAATAAGACAAACTGGAAACTGATAAACATATCATATGAAACAAATATTGAAGGTTTTGGCTTTCTTTTGTGAGGGACAGTGACTTATTCATTTCTTGTTTCAAGTACTTAAATCAGTGCCTAAAACAGCAGGCAGCCTTCAGAAATATCTGTTCAATGAATGAATGAAGTAACAAATGATGGAGACTTAAAGCTAAAAGACATGGTGTAAATCTTGCCCTTTGGATGAACAGCTATGTGCAAACACATGGAAGTTGTTTTGCAATTAACTGTATTGTTGAGGATGTCATTATGCAGGCAATGATTAAGAGTTCTTTTATTAGAATTCATTGTTTGATACATAGAAAGCAGGAGTCAGGCTTCTGTTCATCAATTTTTAACCTAGTTGTGCCAGTGTGCTCTTTCATAATTATGAGCAGCTCACTTTGACTCCTTGGAATCTTAATTCTCTCCCTTTTTTAAAAGTTTGGTCATTCATGCTACAATCTGATTAATAGCAAGGTTAATACTAATATCATGAATACTACTAATATTATTATTACTAATACTACCAGTAGCAAACTAATACTGAAAATTTACAATGTGGAAATGATTTTCTGATATTATTACATCTAATTATCTTTATAATTATGGAAATAAGATCATAGATTCAGAAACATGGCTTTTTTTTTGTTTACATGAACTCAATTCAGGAAGAAATGAGAAAGCTGGACCACCAATCAAAAGCAGAGAGCCATCCTATCTTAGTTCTTAACACATTAAATTTTAGGGATTTTCTTTTATAATGAGTAAATCTCAAAATTTCCAAAACACAGCTATTCCAGGATTTATCTGGGGATCCACTGGATAGGGAGGCTTTTGTGCTTATAAGGATACAGACATCAAAAGGTTGATGATAAACATTTGAAAAGCAATTCTTATATATTTTGAATCAAGGAACAGTCTCCACAAACAAAGTAAAATATACATCTGAAAGGAGATTCCGGTATATATTTAAGAAAGGGAGTCACAGTTTTTATTCAGAAGAAAAAAAAGGGAACTCTTTTATGGAGGAAGTAAAACATTAAGAATATCTTTTATTAGTTGAGTTTTTAACTTTCTAAATGTGTAACATAGTTTTTTGTTTGTTGTTTATTTTTCCTCATCACCTGGTAGTGAGGGAGGTAATAAAACAATCTTATTTTCAGATGAAGAAAACACAAGTTAAGAGATGTTAAATAAAATGCAACAAAATGCCAAATATCTCACCACTAATAAGCGTAAGGACTAGCAATCTATATTACGATAGGTTACACCACAGTAACTAAGATACTGGAAATTAGATAAACTGGTTTCTTAACCTCTTCTCCATCTACTAGTGATATAACCCTGGACATATTTTTATAACCAATCTGAGAACTAAGTTTTTTCATCTGAAAAGGAGAGAGTAATATTAATAGTATGTCCCTCAGGATTATTATGAAGATTAAAAGCCATAGTCCATGTAAGAGTTACCGTAGAACCTCAGTAACACTCAATAAAATGCTTGCTATTAAAATTAATAGGGATTTTTTCCAAGACTTGTCTGACTCAAGGACCCAATCTCTTAACCACAAAGAGTTATCAGGGTGGGATCCAAGAGAAGCAATTGCCCGGGAAATCTGGAAATATCTCCAGCTACTATTGTGATCTTTTTCAGGCATTCAATCTGATCATATCCCTCTCTGAAAATCCTGCAATGGCACCCTAGAATATTCAAATACAACCCTATGTAGTATGTGAGAGTCTGCATGATTAAAAGACAATATACAGTATAAACTCTGGACTGTCTAGGTTTGAATTTAGCTCTGACACTGTGTGACCTTGGGCAAATTGCTTAATATCTCTGTGCCTCAAGTTCCTCATTTATAATATAGAAATGATAGTAGTCAATAACTCATAGGGTTGCTATGAGGATGAAATAAGTCAATTCATGTAGAATACTTAGAATAATGTCTGGCACAATATACATACTACGTTTTATTATGATTTATGATAAATTAAGTGAGGAAATACGATTTACATTGGTAGATTGTTGCTAGATATTGGGTTGCCTTGATCAGAATTAACACTGACGAAGCTACTTTTGTTTGAGTGACTGTGGGCTTTTTACTGTAACATAGGTGAAAAGAAGATAAAATGAATGAACCCTGAGCTAATGAATTAGAAGGAGAAATGCTATCAGTAGAGGTTAAAAGCTCACGGGAATCCAATATAGAAAACTATGAATGTATAAAACGTGGGGTTGCAGCACTGCAAAGTTAAACCACCTGAGCAATCTGTACATTTCTGTTGCAGTCTGTAGCTTCTGGTCTGTTCACATGATCCCAAATTGTCCTAGTTACAGTGAGTACCAACTAGTGGTAGGTTAAATATCAATGGGTATGTCTTTGATGCTGGGGTGCCTGAAACATTCAGAAGAGCAAGAGATTCCAGGAATATTCTGGGTAGTGCATGCCAATTTCAGCACCCTACTCTGAAGAAGTTGAGCCTAGAGGAATCAGGGCTCCCTGGGCCCCACCACATTCTGCCTCTGCACTTCCCAAGATGAAGCTTCGGGGCTGCTGACTCCCTCCTACCCAAGAGTCTCCCCTACACCTCTACCCACCCTCCAGGAACCTCCGTTTTAGAACAGGGAATGGGATGAGGACAGGTGCCAACAACCAATCATGTTACATTAGAATTTGCATTATTACCAAGACTGTTACTGCAGTGTTTTACTTACTACATTTCTCAGTGATTTTATATATTTAGAGTCATATTTGCTGTTGAAATTTTCAGTCCTTATAAACCTGAAAATAATCCAGCCTCAAAACTATAATTCCTTTCATCAAAACAACTACTATAACACAATTTTTGATAATGCATAGAAATTAGATCATTGATAATGCAGCATTTCTAGGATTATAATTATGACTTGTATTAGAGTATTACAGAATACAGTTTAGTATCTCTATGGTATAAAGTGTGTGTTTGGCAGTGAGGATTTGGGAGTGGAAAAGGAGTTCAGAACAGTGCGAAGACTATTCTAGGCACAGGAAAATGCTGCATTTCACTGTATTTCCTTGTTTACTCGGCTCTTTCTTATGTACGATTGTAAGCTTGTTGATGGTGGGAAATCATATCATTTCATTTGGTTTATTCCCTGAGTGTAATTTAGTGTCACACACATAGTGGGTCCTCAAAAAATGGTTGAAAGAATAAATTATGACAAAACAAAGCCTGCAACAACGTGTAAGGGAATGATATGCAAACAGCTGTCAGAAAGGAGAACATGATTAATGAAGCCCCATCTGCTCCCCAGTTGTTTGGGGTTTGTGTCTTACGATGTTCCTTGTTTTATTCCTTTCTTAAAAAATACTTAACTCAAAGTGTGATATGGTCAGGTTGATCAGTTTCATACTGCCTGCTCTCTAAAAAAGGGCAGGAAAGGGGAGAGTTATAGCAACATAGAACCAAACTCTTGCCTGAAAACAAAGGTCAATGCCTTGCTATTCACAATGTGGTTCATGCACCAGCAACATGGACACCACCTGGGAGCTTCTTAGAAATGCAGAACCCCAGGCCCCATCCGAAAGCCACAGAATCAGAATCTGCATTACAAGATCCCCAGGTGATTCATGTGTGCTGCATTAAATTCTGAGAAGTACATGCCCATTTAAGGAGTCTGATGGCATGTTAGGTATGGCATGTGGCATAAGGGTGAGGTCAGAGAAGGCTGTGGTTTCAAGTCTGGATGACTGGGGATAAGATGGTCGCATTAACTAAAATACGGAAGGTAAGATGAGGAACTGGTTTGAAGTGGGGTGAGAGACAGGCAGAAAGATGCCGCGTGGGTTTGGAAAAGGGGAACTGTGTTGCTCACACTACTTGCCAATCAAATCAATAGCAGTAAAATACAGCTCACTTCCAATATCGGGAGTCTACAGATGTAGATAGAAACTGTAAGGGATAAAAACAAATAAAATACTTTAGGTGAATATATGCAAAAAGAAATTACTTATTGTTTAAAGATATTTGACCTCCCAAAAGCCTAGAGAGGAAGTAAGTGTTACCCAGTCAGTCCCTCTACCCTCTGTACCTACATCATTTCTCTGGGCCGGATTCTATCAGCCAACTCTCCACCTTTTTCATTCTTGGTCTTTGTGCATTTAGTACCTTGAAAAACAATCCTTTCAGTATCCTCTAAAACCCATTTTGGATATCCACACTGTGTAAAATGTGTGTAAAAAGCCTCTTAACACAATTGTTTTCAAATGACACTGTCAATGTATTTTTCCTCATTTTTGTAATCATTATTACTCACTGTTGCTTATAACAACCCCATACGAGCCTAGAACTGAAATCTGTTTTCTTATGGATTGTTAAAAGACCTTAACCTTCATTGTATGTCACAGTTACTCTTTTTAGTTTTTATTTTTTAATGATTTTGTTAGGTGCTTGAGAAATATCACAAGCATTAATTTTTTTAAAAAAGAAAACAGCCCAGAATCATTTGCATGAACTTTGCAAAAATATGCATATGATAGGGGTATAAATTGTCTGTTGAGGGGGTGAAGAGAAAAGGGAACACTATTTAGTATAATGCACCTTTTATCATCAGATCTCAAAGTGCTTCACAAATATTAATGTATCACATTACTTCCCTGGGAAATAAGTCAATATGATTAAACACATTTTACACATGAGAAAACTGAAAGCACAGATGGGTGAAGTTATCTGCCGAAAGCTATAACAAAGGTCATGGTGGCGTGGGGCCAGAACTTAGTGTCCTAGCACTGGTAATTCCTATTGCTTGGCCCCCACTTTTTTGTTTTGAATGATGGCCCATTAACCTAGCATAGAGGTACAAGGTGCATTCTTTTCCCTTGCCCTGCCCACAGCCCCAACTCTCCATCAGATCAGATCGTCTTCTGCTAACCTGGCTCCTTATCCCCAGTCTCTTGCTGCCCCTCCCCCCAGAATAGAGCAGCATATAAACATAGACTCATTTGAGAAAAGATGAAATAAATAGTCTGGCTCTGTGTGTACATGTGTGTGTTCATTCAATGTCTAAAAGGTTAGCTGACATATCTAAATTTTTCAAACAAGAAAGGGCACTTTCAGTATCACCGTTATCATTGGGCTGAACAGCAGTATGAAGACAGAAATGCCATGCTAATTTTTGTTAAAGGCAATGGAGAAACCCCAGACAAATTTTGAAAGGTTTAGTGCTTACAGAAAGCCTGTCAGCATCCCGGATGAGAGACTGGAGGTTTGCTTTACTTTAGTACTTCCCTCTCTAAAGCTCTCCCAGACAGGCATGGGCAGGCTGTGAAAGTAAAAGCAGCTCTTCTTGGGCCTCCCTCTCGCTGTGTCCCCTGTAGCCGCCCAGCCTTGTCCTGCCAGCACTGAACCAGGCCCCCTGGGGAACTACCTCTGTTTGAGATCACATGAAAATTATGGCCACTCTGCTCTTGAGCTTTGTGAATCCAGCTTTGTGGAAGAGGCAGCACACAGAAGGGTGAAGGAAAGTTTGCTCTGCAAAGAAGGCCAATGAGCCCTAGAATAACTGAGCAGGCAGCTTGCACCAAAATCTGATTGCAAGAGACTTTCATCCTTCTTTGTAGAATGTGGTTTTGCCCCCTCATAACCTTGTTTAACCCCTGCCTGGATTTTGACCTGCCCATCACTGACATTTCAAGGAATATTCTGAATCTAGCCTGATTTTTTTTACCTCCTAGTAAATAAACATATTCATGTTCAAGGTCTCTCTTCTCAAGTCACTGGAGGCCCAGACCTAAACTCCCAGCCTTGCTTGTGCCTCTCATTCCCTTTGCCACGGCCTTCCCAAGGTGCTGAGCGAGTGTGACCACACTGGACGGGCTGCCCATTTCATTTTCAGGTGCAGTTTTGCACAGTGACCATGGTGGTGCATACACTGAGCCTCAGATTCAGTCCAAACCTTATTGTCTGCCCTGCATTGTTAATAATAACAGCTATCATTACTGCTGATTATAACAACAACTCTCTGAGTAAAGCAAGAATCTCACTAATGATGATTATGAGGATACTAGGAATTCTAAACTAAAATAACAACATAATTTCAGGTTTTAATCCTCACAGGCTGGAAATTAAATGTAGGCCCAGAAGTCAAGGGAATTGAGGCACAGTCTACATAATGGTCTCCAAACCATTATTCCTCCCTCACGCTGGAAATTAAGTTGAAAGCAGATTCAAGATTGTTATTGTGACTGGAATTTGGTGACAGTGAAACTTTTTTATCTTATTGGAAGCAATTTTCAGAAGATTTAATCCATTGAAATGTTAAAATAAAATTCCCACAGTCTTTTATTATGGCATGTAAAATAGTGGATGTGCTAAAATCATTGAAGGGAGAGTAAGATTAAGCATAAGGTGCACTTTAACAATAGATGTTTCTTCTCGTATATTTAAAAAGTGTCCTATACTTTGCATGTGCTTGTCCTTAAAAACAAATAACTGTAAGGTAGGATGACAGAACTTGAAAAAGAATAAAATATAAAAACAAAAAAATATAAAAAGAAAAAATAATAAATGATAACCTAAATAAATTTAATAGAGTAAATAACATTTGAGTTCTGAATAATTTAATTATTTGCAACTTCCCAACATATGATAATATACAAAACACAAACTGAAAAATGCCAGATAGCATTAAAAAGGTCAATATAGATAAATTTTTTAAATGTTAAATTGCTTTTAAGAGCATATTATAGGCTAGGTATGGGGGCTCATGCCTGTAATCCTAGCACTCTGGAAGGTGGAGGCAGGAGGATCGCTTGACCTCAGGAGTTTGAGACCAGCCTGAGCATGAGCAAATCCCCATCTCCATTAAAAATAGAAAAATTAGCTGGGAGTTGTGGTGTGCACCTGTACTCCTAGCTACTTGGGAGGCTGAGGCAGGAGGATAGCTTGAGCCCAGGAGTTTGAGGTTACAGTGAGCTATGTTGACGCCACTGCACTCTACCTGGGGTGACAGAGTGAGACTGTCTCAAGAAAAAAAAAAGAAAAAGAAAAAAAGTACCATATTACATTTCTAAGTTTCACCTATTTTCCTTCTTTTTCTATTCTTCTCTTCTGGCAGAGGTGTTAAAACAGACTAAAATAGAAAAAAATAAGATCAGGGAATAAGAAGGAGAAATTAATTGTGTTAAGAGCCTGGATAAAGGATAAAATGTATTATAGAAATAACTTGTGCATAAACAAAAAGTGGTTTTGCAGGATAATTTTTTCTTTCTCAAAGAAAAAATTTTCTATTCTCCAAAATGTCTCCTTGGGCTGCCTTGATATGTTTTCTCTCCTTCTCAATTTGTAAGACACACATCAGTCTTTCTTATCTTTAAATCTTTAATGTTCAGCCCTACACAGACAAGAATCACTCAAAAAACAGGTTAAAGTGTAAATTTCAAGGTTTCTGACTTCGTAAGCCTACAATTGGGCACAAAATGTGCATTTTTTAACAAGCATATATGGAGGCCTAAGACAAATGGTCTAGGAATCCCAACTTTAAGAAACATACTGCCCTAATACTAAAACAAAGACATTTATAATCCTGAATAGGCCACCAGTCAATGAAGGTAAACTTAAGTAGACGGTAGAGAATAAACTAATTAGCAGCTCAAAATATGTCACATGCAGATTTTTCTGATTAAATGTTTGATGGAAATCATTATATGACCACTAACACTCTTTTAATTGAAGGGATAACGAGTTTACAACGTACAGGATAAAGTGAGAGAGAAAAATGAACATGCAAATGGGGTGAATGGGTTTGTGGGTATCAATTGTTTAAAATTGTCTTTCAAAGTCTGGGATTTATGAATTCTTAAACATTTTTCACCAATTATTTTTGAAGTCTTATGCTATGGAATTACTTAATCAAGTATCCAATAAACATATCTAGGAAGAGTTATTTAATGTCAAAGAACAGTATTCCTCAGTCCATTTAAGGCCTTCCTCTTAGAAAGAGGAAACAGCTTTCTCTTACGAAGATGAGCATGGTTCAACGGGTTCATGTTTGGCCTCAATTCAAAACTCACACTAAATTTGGCAAAATGTGGTACTCATGGGAGGGAAGAAAATTTATATTGCGGTAGCTAGTGTTTAGTGTCTTTTTGAAATTATTTGACTGAAGCACACTCATATTATTCTTTAAAAACTCTTAAATGAGGCATTTCCCAAGAAATTTTGATGATAATCTGTGGTGGACTGATTGGTAGTATTTACGTACTTCTGAGGGACCACAAAGCTACATTTGTGTGAACGAGTTACTTCCTATTAAATGACTCTTCTTTCACATGTTTAATAATACTTAGACTTTGCTTTTTTTTTTTTTCTTCCTTCTGCTCTCCCAAAGAAGTTTCTGTCTGTCCCGTCATTTGTTGTTGTGGTAGTAAAGTTATTTTTCTTGACAAGTTCCACCCACTCAGAGTTAACCTGAAGGTCTTTTCCACTGTAGACATGCTGTGAATGCGCAAAAAGGAAGCTTGTTATCGCAAGATCAGCAACTCAAATTACAGCGTGATCAGAAGTGACATCACTGTGTGGTTTCATTAATGATATTAGAGGAGAACAAACTATTTTCAGTCATTCTTTTAGTGTCGAAAAATTATGCATCTTCTTCCCCTCATTCTCCACCCACCCACCACCCCTCCCTGAATTGCATCAGGGATTTCTTCTCAGGGTCACTTTTTCTTCTTTATTCTCAGTCCCTCATGAGTAGGTATATCTCCTCCTGTTTTGCCGGTGTAGAACAGAGCAAAAACAAAACAAAACAAAGCACATTATCACTATTGACCTGATAACTTTCTTTTCCCAGAATAAGATCTGAAGAGAATTCAAGAAAACCACAGATACTAGAACTGCTGAAGTCTACTTCCTGTGAATCTGTGTGGCTTGCTCATCAAGTCACACCCCTTTTCTATTCTTATTCTTTACTCTGTAGTCACAGTGTCTCTGCAAGCGTCTGTGGACCCCACTTAGCACAAAGCCATGATTATTACACAGGGGAACCTTTCCCCAGTTCTAGTCCTAGAGCAGCACAGACCTATGCATTGGACTGCCTTTTCACCCAGCCATCTGTTCGGGTTGACGATGGTAATGAAATGGGTTGGTATGGAACAAGTGTACCCAGGGAAAAGCATTTGCCTTTGCTTACTTGGTGAACTCTCTGCTTTACCTTTCCAGGGATGAAATTGTATGCACATATGTGTGTTTTAGTGAATGGGAGACAACAGGGTGAAAACAGGTGTGTGGAAAAAATAGGGATTCTGTACACTCTTATTACCGTAGAGAGGTTTGGAATGCTGGGAATAAAATCTAAATACTATCTTCTGCCTCTTGCGATTATTTAGGTATCTCGTGGTATATCAGATGGAGCCAGAAATAATGTCATAAAATGTTACAACCATAAACAAGTCATTTAGCCTCTTTGAGCTTCAGTTTCTTTAAGTCTAAAATAGAGTTTCTTAACCTCATCACTGTTGACTCTCTGGGATGGATCATTTCTTGTTGTAGGGGATTACCCTGTGTTCTGTAGGGTGTTTAGCAGCATCCCTGGCCTCTATCCACTCTATGTAGGAGCACCTGCCATCAGCTGTGACAGTATTCAGATGTTGCCAAATGTTCTCTATGGAAGGGGGAGAGGGAAAAATCGCCCTCAATTGAGAACCACTGATCTAAAATAAAGCAGTTAAAATTTATGACAGTTTTCTGTCTAAAATTCTGTAGGTATAACATTCTATGACTCTCAATCTCTAGCCAATGTGTTAATACAAAAGACCTCTTTTTTCCAACTCTTAATTTATGCCAGTAAGGAGAAAGAGAAAAAATAAACTGAAATTATTTTTTCTCACTTGTGATTGGAGCTAATTAAAAATTAATGGCAAAGAGGTGTCATCAATTAAGACTGAGCCTCAATATTTGTTGAGAGCCTATCTTATGGAATAATGACAGTAGGTAGAATTTGCTGGACACTTAGTATGCTAAATGTTTTCAGTGAGATCTATCACTTAATGGGTGAAGGTTGAAGGAAGCATAATTACTAACTCCAACTTACAGAGAAGGCAAACTAAGGCTTAAGGACAATGAATAGCTTGCCACAGATTACACTGTTAGTAAATAAGAAAACAAAAACTCAGAGTCAGATATACCTTCCCAAAAATGGCCTTTTAGTAATTACTTTACATTGCTTCCTGGGGTATTATGCCAGATGTTGTTTTAAGCTTTTAATATTAACTTTTATTCGTTATCTCATGGTATCTATGAGGTAGTATAATTGTAATCCTATTTTTTTAATATGTAGGGAAATTAGGGCAGAAAGAGGTTATGCTACTTGCCCAAGGCCACACACTATTAGGTGGCAAAACTGAGATTTCAATCCAATCCGTGATCTCAGCCACTACTCTCTGTTGCCTTTCAACATAAAAAGACTCAGTATCAGTCCTGGGTATGCTTTGAGTCAATGCAAATGAGTATTTTGGGGTGCCTGTTCAATATTTGGTGAGACTTTTTAAATGGCAAGCGATGTCACCAGTCTCTTTTCTGCAAAGGAGTTGGTGCTATGGAAGAACATAAAGTTTCAGTAACAGTGAAATTATAGTTGTTATAGTAAAAGAGGGTCTCTACATATCCAGACGCAGAAAATGAGATTTGACAACTCTATCAAGGGGTGAGGTATGCGAAACACCATAGCCAAACAGTCACTCTCTCATCACACCTTAACACTTGCTCTGTCCTAGGCATTGGGACAGTTGTTGGGAATGCAGCCACAACTAAGCTTGATTCCCAAAAAGCTCAAACACTAGTAGTGAGAGAAATCCACAATAAGACAAGTATAAGGGGATATAGGAATCATGAGTAAGAGAGAAAATAATTCTAATTTGGAGAAAGCCTGGCCAGGACAAGTTTATAAAGGAAGGAGATACTTGTGTGGTTGTAATGATCATCAAATAACCCAGTTGGAGAGACAAGTACAAGGTGTACAAAGAGGTAGCAATTCAAAGAGACCTTATTCAACTATAGCTGAAGAAAAAATACTGCAGAGTGTGAAAGAAGGCTAGGACAACTGACTAGGATCAAAAAAAGAGGAAAGTCTTGAACTCTGTTCCAAAAAAGCTGGCATTTTGTTTGTTTGTTGGGTGGCACCACAGTTCATCACAGAGTTTTAAGCAAGGGAATGGCAGAATCAGACTTATATTTTATGAGGACTGCTCCTCACCTATGTGGAAGATGAATGGAGTTGACAGGTACCCAAACATGACCTTGCCATTGAGTAGCCACATTTTTTTTCCCGGAGTTTATAGTTTGTCAGACAAACATGATGGCCTAATGCAGAGCAAAATACTAATTTGGCCCAATTTTTTCTGCCACTGCTACACCTTATGGCTAATTACCCTACAGTAATCTTCCTGGGACAAATTTCTTCGAGTAAAAGGGTCTAGGAAATGCAGGTATAGCTTAACTTTATTCCATGAAAGAAGTCTCCTGAATTTAGTGGTCTAAAAGTCTTGGTATTGGCAAAGCAAAAGGAGGCAGTGCCAACAGCATTAATATTTTACACCTACCAAGCAGCTTTGTAGCCAGAGTTCTCAAAGCATCAGCAAACATGCATTTTTAAAATACTTCTTTCTATGTGGTGAAAACACAGAAAACTGGAGATGGTGACAGAACTTGCTGTGGCCTCCTAGTCATGTGAATAGAACCTAGAATTGAACCCCTCTGTCCCTCTTGTGCTGCCCATGGGCCTGAAGAAGACTACATACTGGGTGGAGTTGGAACAATAACTAGAGAAGTTGAATGTTTTGAAAGAGATGTCTTAAATGTATAGGTCTATATGGCCTTATAGTTAATTAAGTAACATTATTGAGACAGTTTTCCAACTTATATGGCTAGGGACAAAAAGAAAAGAAAAAGGACAAAAAGAAATCTAGACAATCTACACGAATTGCTGAGGCCAGTCAAAAAAAGGCCATCAAATGAGAAGGAGGAGCTCGACGAGTTCCTCATCTGAGGACCTTTCCACGTTTTAATGACCACCAGGCAGGAAGGAGAAGCCACCTGGATGCATGCTTAGTTTCTCACACTAACCATGGGCATGTCCGCAGTCAATTAAAAAGATGTGTAGTACCCAAGAATTTCCAGTGTATGCAGAATTAATACAAACTTTTTCACTGATAACTCTAGTAGAGCTTCCCACTGTCAACCATAAGGAACCCTCCCAGGCTCTTTCCTAATCCCTAAGTCATGGCGGAGCTAGTACACTTCTCTGTCCATAACCATGGCTAACTTAATTTATATATGGCTTTTTGTCTGTATAACATCATCATATGAGGAGGGGCCCTGTAACCATGCAAATGAAAGTGGATCCTGGCAGTTCCGTCGCAACTGGACCCTCTGCTCCATTTGGTTAAACCCTAACTTGTCTTACCTATCTTACTCTTATGGTCCTAGGAATGTAATCAGTCTGCCATTTCCTTCCTCACATCTTGTCTCTCCTCAGGTCTTCCAGAATCCCCCTGAATTCTCTGACTCAACATGTTCAGTGTCTACTAAGTATATTAACACTATATTATGAGTCATTATCTAATCAACAAAACCCATTACATTATACCAAGAAAGAGGAACTTAGAAATGAGAAGATATAGTCTCCCTCTGAGCTGCCATTTCATGGAGGTCAGCAAGTTAAACTTCTTGTTTTACTTTATATGTCCAAGATTCCTGGAATATTGGTGCACTGAAGCTGTTCTTCCCACAGTTTCCGTGGCCCTTGGCCATGTAAGGGCCCTCAGCCTTCTCCCCCTGCGCCTGTTCTTCACCTAGAAATGATGAGGTAGAGAATGAAGAAACCATGGGAAAAGGTTTATTTCCTGCTAGGATAACATCTCTTTATGGCTAGAACTGCAATTCCATTCTGTGTTTTGGATAAACCATAGTTATCATTTCAAGTGGAACCACCCAAGAGGTAGTGAAACCCACTGAGATTTCAACGGAGTTCTGTCAGTAAACAGATGAGTGATTTTTTAACTAATGTCAGTTTTCTGGGACTGGGTTTTCTCACTTGAGAAATGAGGGGCTTAGACTAGAAAATGAGCCTTAGGGCAAAAAGTCATGACTACTTCCATCCCTAATGCCCTACTGTTTTTAATATTTTGGGGGTCATTGAGCTCCTTTGAGTATCTAAGGAAAGCAATGGAAAAAATAATAATGTTTCAGAAATTTGAGACACAATTCAGAAAATTCACATTTTCTTCTCCCCTTATCCTATCCCCTGTCCCTACGCCTGAAACTCCTTCCCTGTTATTATGTAGGAAAGGGAAATTTTTCAAAGTAGCCAGGATGAGCATACAATAGGTACTCAAAAATGGTCCTTGAGTGAGCAAATGAATTAAGTCTATCGCATGATCTATTATATATATTCGCTATCTTCACATGCATCATGTCACAATCATCATCTCCATAAATTATTTATTAAATATTCACTTGCATTTATTGTTAAACTATGTGCAGAGTATACAGTGTTATAAATTGTAAGGACTGATTCATACTCTGTAGAAGATAGATCCATGCTGAACAAACATAAGAATGATCTGGAAGCCCATCCATCACTCTACTGGTCACCGGAGCTTCTTCAGCTATTCAGGCTAGCATATACTCACTCATGAAGTTTTGTATTAATTCAAAGAGGATGGTTTCCCTGAGAAAGCAGGACATTTCTTACTCATGGATATCTGAGCAGATTCCCTCGAGAACACCAAATGAAGCTGCTACTCAAGTTTGGTACAGTCTTCCAAAAGACTTTATAATGACACTTAATTCATTCAAATTAATTGGTCCTTTTCAAAAGATGATGCCATCTTCCTAATTATGTTCCTATTTTTTTAATTATTCCTACAACTTTGCACAACATATAACCTTAATAGAACCCAATATCATTTGAGGAAAAAAAAAGGGTAAAGCTCCTAAAATATTTAGCACAGTAATAAGGAATCAGGGGTTTTGCCTATGGTTTAAAAATTGGCTGTCACTGTAGCATTTTAGTGCAGTTATGATCCTGTTTATTGCCAGGTGGTTTGGGTGGGAGGTATTTTGGGTTTTTTTAGACGTATCAATAGTACCAGCCAAATGCCACCTTGATTTCTCATTACCACAGTCTAGCTTTTGACTCATCTCAGAAAAATCAGGCATAATTTGTGTATTATATGACTGCACTCCAAACTCTGTCTTGTATAAGCTAATCCAAAACATCTGTCCTGCACTTTATGCTCAAAATCCCTAAAAGAGGATATAGGATAATGGAAAATAGAAGGTCTGCCTTCTGTGCTTTAGTTATTCAAAACCTAGGGCCTTAAACAAACATTCAGAAACAAATTTGTCTTCTATAATCAATTTCAAGCAAATGTTGAAATAAATAAGTGTGCATAGCCCTTCTCCAATACCCACCCAGCTGGAAGTAGTCTAGTCAACCAATGTGTCTTCCAGATTTGCTGAATTCTCATTCTTCAGAAGTTATTGTTAGTGGTTGGCTGGTACACTGGTGGCCCCCAGTAAGCAAGTCTCCTGGTATTGATGCTTTTGTGTATTCATGCTCCTTACACCTTGACTCTAGGCTTGGACGTGTGGCTTGTTTCAGCTAATGGAACCCTAGCAAGCCTGATACAAACAGAAGCAAGCATAAATATTCACATTGAATATCCTCTTGGAATGTCCCATCTTGGAAGCCAAATGCCATGCTAAAAGATATTCAGTCTGACTACTGAGTGATGAGAGGTCATGTGGAGGGAGGTCCTGGAAGAAGAGAGAATATCTTCCAAGTCCAAGCCCCCAGCAAAGCTTTCAGCAGAATGCAGTCAAATAAGTGACCTTAGCTATACCATGTGGAATAGAAAACTGCCCAGCTGAGCCTAGGCAACCCACAGAATCATGAGTAAACTTTGTTGTTTTAAAACGCTGAAGTAACAGAAAACTGAGACATTAGTTATATAGGTTTGAGTGGATATTTCAGTTCATACAAAATGCATGTATTTCATGTATACCTACATCACAACAAATAATATAATGCATATAAACAGTGTGACATGAATCTTAGTTCTTGTTGTTTTTATTATTCACATAAAGTTTAAACTCTAATGTCCATAGTGGAGAAGAAAAATTGTCAAGGGTAAATTGTGCCTAAATTAACATCTCTTTTCCAAAAGTAATTTTTTTCATACTTGTAGTTAAAACAAATAAAAGCGTCAACTAAGACTTTTTAAATTATAAGGTATTAAGAGATGAATGAACATTTTTGTTTATTAACTGGCTGTGCTCAAGGCTAAAGACATTAAATATACAAATACATTTTATTAATATAAATTGAAGTCCAAACCTAAGCACATTTCATTACTTTGAAAACTTGTACTTTCTATTGAAGGATTATAGGACTAAGCATTTTCTGGGTCTCCACAAAACCAAAGAGTTTTGTTGATAACTCAGGTATTTTTTTCTACTTTTATTCAAATTCAAATATAAACTAACAGTAAATTTTATCTAGCGTTGTTTCAACAACTGCCACTTATTGAGTGATTGTTAAGTGCTAGGAATTCTACTCATGCTTTTGCATATCATCCTCACAACTTATAAGGTGGAAATAGTTGTTCTTATTCCATTTTGAGGAGTAAAAATAAAGAACAAAAGGAAATTTTCCAAGGTAACAAATCATAGAGGTGGCAGAGGCACTTCTAAGTAGTTGTCTTGATATCCTCCATTCCTAAAATTCTCTAAGCCAGGGTTCAGAAAACTTTTTCTGAAAAGGGGCAGAGATAGTAAATATTTTTAGCTTTGCAGGCCATATAGTCTCCATTGCAACTACTCACCTCTGCCATGGTAGCACAATAGCAGCCAATAAGTAAATGAATGGGTGTGACTGTGTTTCAATAAAACTTTATTTATAAAAACAGGCAGTAGGCTGCGTTTAGCTTGCATCTGTAGTTTGCTAAGTGCCTCCATCCCCACAACTTCAGCTGATGATTGTCAAACTTGAGAATGAATTAGAATCACCACCGAGAGGGCTTATTAAAACAGATTGTTGGGCCCCTCCCCCAGAGCTTCTGGTTAAGTAGGTCTGGGATGGGCCTGAACCTTTATATTTATCACAAGTTCCCAATGATGCTGATGCTGCTTGAATCTGGGCCCACACTTTGAGAACCACTGCTGTGAGTATACAGGACTTAGGTTGCTGACTTTAAGTTAGAACACCATTCTGAAGACCTAAATCTATCTTGCCACATTTGTAGTGAACAAAGCATCCTGAGATGGGAATTTTAATCAAATTCTTGTCTTTATTTCTGCCTCCTCTCTGTCTTACTCTGGATCCATGCTAGGAGTCAGTTGTGAGGATCAGGAGCAAAGGGAGAGGAAAAGTGATTAGGAGAGTTAGAGTGAATGTTGAACACAGATTTAGAGTTCCTGTCTCCACTGCCTCACTCCCTCCCTTCCTGCCTGTCCTTTCTCCATCTTTTGAAGATAAAGCACTTGTGGACAAGTTTTAATTTCATCTTAGAGAAGACTCACACATATTCATACATAACCACATATTTGTGTGTGATATTTAATGTAACTTTTGAAGGTTACAGGCTTAGGGTAACAATCTCACAGAATAACCACCTAAGCTTTCTGTAGAGGCCACAAAATGCCATAAGTCTCAATGTTGGAGTGCAACAACAGGCAGAAGAAACAGTGATTATAGACCTGAGCGTATAAATGGAAGAAAAATGACATTTACTACATGCTGTCTCAGAGCCAAGTCCTGGACTGCTAGGCAATTAGCAGATGTCATTTCTTTATTCTTCAAACCAACTCTATCTTTTGGAAGGCATCATCACGGGTAGTTAAAAACAGGGGCTCCTGAGTCACAACACCTATGAGTGAATTCCAGGTGTACCCTTACTATGTCTGTGACCTTGGGCATAATTTTTACCCTCTCCACTCTTCATCCATAAAACAAGATATTGACTGTACCTCTCTTAAATGGTTATGTGAGGACAAAATGAATTAATACATGGACGGAGACATGGTGAATACTTCTTAAAATGGTGCACAGTGTTGAATGCATTTCATAATTGAGGAGCCTGAGTACGAGAGAGATTGAATGATTCATTCAAAGCTTTTTTAGATGTGTAATAATCAACCAAGCAAGATTTGAACCTGTCTATGGCTGATTCCAAAGCTTCAGAGCCTAAGGTGGTGAAAACACAAGCCAGACAAAAGGAGTATCCAATCCCTTTTAGCAGGACAACAGGCTTAGGAACACACACCAAAAGATAATCCCAGTATCTGAAAATACAGAGAATTGTGCAGGAATGTTGGTTCAAAGACAAATGGGCTTTTTTTGTGAGTTTGGGCAAAAGAAAAGAGTCCAGGTAGAGTCACGTCTGTGTAAGGTGAGGAGAGGGCATTGTGGCACAAAGCAATAGCAAGACTGCTTTGGATATAAGCAAGTGCTGGAAGCAAGAGAATATTCCTGAGGCATAATTAAGGCCACAAACTCAGGATGACCCACCCCTAAAACATGCACACAGCACAAATAAAATTAAAAAGAACAAAAATCCCTAAATGTAAAAAGAAACCTTTTAAGTGATTTATTAAAATATATGTAGAAAGTACTAATAATATTAGAATAATTTGCTATATATCAATAATAATAAACTAATAAATGGAAAAAATATCATTATTCCTTCACCATTGCTTCTCCCAGACTCCAGTTATTTAGCTAAGTAGGACAGAGGGGAAGGAGTGCCTGAGGTAGCTGGGAAAATATTAAAGAAAAAAATTTTGTGAAAATAATTTTACAAGCCCTTCTGTTTTCCAACAAGGGGCATATCTGTCCCAGGAGCCTTGCAGCTGTGCCTTGAATAGAGCAAGCTATTAGGTTTACAGCTCCCAGAAAATAGTTTCACACAGCTCTGATTGCATGGGGCCCTCTGAGGTCTTGCTGCAGGTTTGGTTTGGTTTCATGGTGATTTTATATTTCCTGTTCAAGTTTTTATTAGTTTTATATAGATACATAAGCATGAAGGGTCAAGGGGAAAGGAGAAACACAAGAAGTCAGGATGGAGTTTTTAAGTTAGCGGTAGGAATTTAAGGAAACAGGATGTTGCTCAATTCATGGGAGGTCGGTGCTGGAATCCGGACAGCCAGGCCCAGGTTGAATCAAGGATCTGGTGTCAAATCAATATGCAGAGTGAAACTATTGCATCTCCCAACTTACATTCCCCTCCCCTTCCACGTATGAGGACTGTCTTGCCAAAGCTATTTCACTGTTTTAGATGTTAGAAAGAGAGAAAAAGATACACTTGTAGATCAAGGTAATTCTAATCTATTTCAGCTGGTGATTAAGGACACGGACCCAGGCGCCAGACTGTCTGGGTGTGAGCCCTGGCTTCTCTACATTCTAGCCATGGGATCTGGGACACAGGTGTCTTCATGCCTCACCTGTGAAGTAGGGACAACAATAGAACTTATCTCATATGGCTGTGTGTGTGTATAAAGTCTCATTTAATAATAAGTGAGAATCAAAGGAAAACTTATAATAGATGAGAATTTCCACATATACTTATACATGTATACATATATGCTTTAAAAAATACCAGTCATGCAGTGAATGAGATAGTATATATAAAATACTTAGGGAAATATCTGCCTCATACAAATTGCTCAATAAATGTTATCTCTTAGTATTATGTTTATTATTAGTATTGTTGCTGTTGTGTATTTGTTTTCATGAAATACTGATTTCCACAGCTAATTCTTCTCATGTCAGTTTCCCTCGGTGCTGCTATACATGCTCCTGCTCGAGTGCCCTGGGTCATGGTTGAACCATGGAGCTGAAGAATGAAGGCCAGTTCATGTACATTTATCCGTGATAAACCAGTCAGTACTTTTGGACTTGAAGAAGTGTAGTGTAGAGCCATGCTTCTCAAATGTTAGTGTGCATGGGAATTGCCTGAGGATCTAAGGAAAATGCAGATTCTGACTTAGTGGGTCTTGGGTGGACCTAAGTCTTTGCATCACTCTGGTCCACAGACCATCTGTAGGAGGCAGACAATCCAGGATCCAGGCCCACCTCTACCACTGAATCCAAATGGTATTTTGCACAATTCACTTATTTCCTTCACTCTGTCAGCCAGCCAGATGAGCACTGGGGGTGTCCAAGAACTGCAGGGAATATTTTGAGGAATGCAAAGGTGACTGAGGCATGCATGCTCTTGCTCTGAAAGAATTTACCATCTAATGGTGCAGAATCAATCTCTCTCTCTCTCTCTCTCTCTCACACACACACACACACACACACACACAAATGAATGCCATCCAAGACTGCAAAGAGGAACCACAAGTGTCCAGGGGAGGAATGGTAATCCCCTCAATCTGAAGAAATCAGGTCAAGTGACACATTTAACATCATTTTGCTTCAACCTGCCCCTCTACAAAATGGAACTAATTTTTTTCCCACTTGGCTCTTATGAAGATATTGAGGGCAAAAGGAACTCATCAAGATAAAAATGCTTTTGTAAGCAGTAGCCTGTGTAATTGTTATAAATATCAGCAATAATATCAATATTCCAGTTATGAGTAGATAACCCATTTGGGGTGATTCCACTTATTATTCTACATAATTCTAAGCATCGCTTTTTATAATAGAAGTGAAATGGTTCTCTCAGCTGACTTCATAACTACAGAAAAAATGCTATGTTTTTCACTTGGGAGCAAGAAAAGTACCCTGCAGGTGTACCTGGCATTCAGCTCATAAGTAACATGGTAGGGTTGAGGAGAAGGAATTCCATTTCTGTCTCACAGTCCATGATCCCAGGTTATTAACCTGAGGTCAGGGGTCTGGGAGGGAATCTTCTAAAGAGGTGTGGTTGAGTGTTCAGAAAAGAGCAAGCATCTGAAACAGAATTATAAAAATTACCCCATTCTTCCCATTATGGCAAGACATAGGAATTCTACCCATAATTTTGCCTACTTCAAGATAAACTAGTTACCATTTTTGGAAGGATTCCTTTTTCTGTTCTAAACACAATGATCTTTAAGTTTCTGGCCACCCTAAATCCAGAGCTCCCTGTGGGGTTGGCTGAGACATTTGTAGAGACTCTACTTCAGCTTAACTTCTGCCTCTGCCTCATCTACTTCCTCTCTGCTTTCCCCCAGGTGTTGATCCCAAGGGCACTCCCTAATAAACCACTGCTTGCTAATCTCGGCCTTAGAGTGGAGTCTGCTTCCCAGGAAACACAACCTGTGACCTCTCCAATGACTCCTCCTTTTACCTTGTGATCCATCTAAGCAAAGGTGACTATTCTCAGTTCTTTGAACAGGCCACATACCCTTATCTCTATGTTTGTGCATGTTCTTTGTCTATCACAATGTAGTATCTAGCACATGGAGAAGAAATGTTGCTGTTAATTGAATATACATATATATATATATGTCTTTGTGTCCAGAAAAGTCCTCTCTACCCTTCTTCAACCTCCCTTTCCTTAGTAACTGACTTATCCTCACCTTTTCAGCCTGAATGTCATTTCCTCCTCTACCAAGCATTTTGTCATTCTCCTTGTCCTTTTCTCTTTCTTAGGATTGCTATTGCCCTCTTTGCTTTATCAGAGATTTTTGTTATACAGTATTATAGCTGCGTACTTGCCTATTTCCCTCCATCCCAAGCAAACCTTGATTTTTTGCATACCTTGAAATCATGGCTATGCTTTTTGCATGTTTAGCCAGCAAATAGTAGAAGCTCAATAAGTGTTTGAAAATGAAACTTAATCCGTGATCTCCTAATACACATCTGCATTAGAATCACCCAGAAAAATGTTAGAGATATAGGGTCTCATTCTTGACCTTTGATCCAATGAATAACTCCAGAATTAGGGTCCATTTTTGCCATATCTGGTAACTGCTACTTAAGATCTAGGATCTTGATTATCCATTGTTTCTCCTAAGAAGAGATCCATTTAGTTACATTTTTACTTTTTGACATTACAGTTGACTCTTGAACAATACAAGTTAGAACTGTGCTGGTATACCTATACGTGGATTTTTTTCAACCAAACACAGATTAAAAATACAGTATTCGAAGGTTGTGAAACCCACCTATAGGGAGGGCCGACTTTTCCTACATGTAGATTCCATGGGGCCCACTGCAGGACTTGAGTATACATGGATTTTTATATAGGCGAGAGTCATGGAACCAATTCTCTGCATATATCAAGGGACAACTGTAGTTTGATCATTTATTTTTACTCTCAGTAAAAATGTACTAAGCTCTTGGTCAGGACTATACTAAAAAATGATGCCTTTGCTCCTATGGAAAATGACACTGTACCTTACCAAGATCCAATTTGGTAATTGTGCATGAGAGCTCCATAGACAGGTTTTCTGGATGGATTACTGTCTGGTCCTGTTGCCTGGCTGTGCAACCTTAGACAAATTACATCCCTCTCTGTGCCTCACTGTCCTCACCTGCAAAATGTGAACAATAATAATCCCTACCTCATGAAGTGGTTGTGAGACTCAAATGAGTAAATGCAAGGGGAGTGTTTAGAACTGAACTTGACAGGTAGGAAAATCTCAATAAATGTTATTTCTATGACTATTATGATTACTATTTTTTCTAAATTGTTTTAGGAAATGACCACCTAGAAACATATATAATTATCAAGAAGTTATTGCCTAATGGTGAACATTTAAAAGTTAGGCAGGGGAATGTATAACACAATTCACAATTTGAGATTCTAGTCCCAGGACATACATCATCTTCCCATTGTTACTTGTTTTACCATGAGCTCCTGGTACCTGGCACCTGAAGATTTTTCTCACGTTTTCTTGTTCTGGCAGGGCTTTCCAAGCTTAAACAAATATGCTCCACAGCTGAACATTCTACTAGAGACTTGGGTAAAGGATGTTTTTTTATATCTCAGAGTTTTGAAATTGCGCAATCCTTCAGGTATAGTATTTCAACTGAGAGTGGCCTGTTTGCTGAAAGCAGTCTTCCGTACAGACAAGTAGCATATCAATTTGTCACCAGCTTGGAGATCCTGGCAGAAAACTGTGAAAATCACATACCTGTAATTTGGTTTTCTCATTATAGGGATCTTGACCAGTCTGGGTGCTGTTGAGTAAGGTCATTGACACTTAACAAAGAGCAGCTGGACTGAAGAATTTGAGGCCAAAATTCAGCGGCCCCTCCCCTCCGCCTCCACATCCCCCTCTGGCAGGAAATTACACCCAAACCACAAAAAAACATTGCAAATACTTGCATCCAAAGAGATATAATTAAGTTGATCAGCTTAAATAAAAAGGTTGTGATCCATTTTTTACTTTGTGTAAATAAGTCAGATGAAATAATCCATTTTACTTGTCTCAAAAATGTTCATCCACCTGAAGGCAACAGAAAGCTTAGATTTCACAGGATTAATTCAGGATAACCTTAAGAAAGGTTTGCACATAAAAACTCTCAAAAATATTACTATGAAAATCTGTGAATTTTTTTCTCATTGAAAAAAAGAATTACTTCTCAGAGGCCCCAATGCTGAGTTAAGACACTGGGAATGTTTGACCTGTAAAGTATCAGGACTATGTGATAGATTTGAAAATCTGTCTTGTAAAAGGTAAACTCGTTTTGGATCATTCCACAGGGTAGAAAGAAGGCAAATGGATAGAAATATATAAAGAGAAAGATTTCCGGGTCAACATGAGTTTATGATTTAGATATGTCATTGTATTAGAAGCTGGCACCCTATTTACTCTTAAAAAGGGAACAATATTTGCTTACGGATATACCCTGACAAGAACTTGAGGAAAAAGATGAGCGTTATAGAGAATTAGGTATGAAGAAATTGTTCATTATGGTGTGACTTCTCCTTTAACCTCTCAAATTTTCAATAAAATAAGTAAACCAGCACAAAGCTAATTTCTAGAGGATCTTTCATGGAAACTGGTGGAGCAGCTGAGTGTCGCCTTCAAGTTAACATAGGATGGAAGCAAGAACTTACATGACAGCTGGAATGTTGATGGACAGATGCACGAGGAAGCAAGCTGTCAAGAATTTGCAAAGATCATGGAGAGGACTCTGGAATTTCAGAGCAGTTTATGATGAGCTAACTTAAATCCTTGAGACATAGGGACACCTTTGCTGTCAGTCGCAAAAGAAAGAACCTTCATATAACGCTCTCCTAGCTCATAAAGTTACTTCCTCCTTTGAGGGGAACCAGCCCTACTGTATCTTTCTCTGATCCTCTTGGTCAAGAAGTTGAGAGAGTCCACTGAGGGAGACAAATGAATGATGAGATTTACAACTTAAGGGGCATAAATGGGAAGATGCAGCCCTGCCTACTGTGCTTATGAACCCAGAGAAGAAGCCCCAAACTCAGCCTTGGAGGAAGATGATATTAGAGAAGGTTCCCAGAAGAGGTGACAGTGGGGTGGGGCAGGGGTAAATCTGAACAAACAGTATGTTAAAAATACAAAATTCTTTATTACTTTAAGGAAACAGCAAACTCTTGAGCATAGCTAGCTCACAGGGGCTAACATGAGAGATTTGGGCTGCCTTTCAAAACAAGCCTAGGGAGGCAGCCAAGGGCCACGTCTGTAGGGTTTCCTAAGTTAGCCTAAAGAGTCCAGATTTTATCTAAAAGACTATAGAAAGACACTGACAGTCTTTAAGTAAAGAAGTGATGTGATTACATTTGGGGACCAAACAACATATGTCAAGGGTCTCTAGACAACTGTTTATTTTGTACAGTTTAGACATTTACCTGTCCAGTGCCATATTCCTAGCCCAAGGATCCATGTGTCATTCAAGACTCACCTCTTCCATAATATATTATCTGGTAATATCAATTCCTTCCATTGGTCCTTGTCACATTTGCTTTTTGCTCCTATATTTCATATATTTTCTTCCAATGAACATTCTTCAAGTGTCCTTTTATATCCAAATATTTGTAAACCATTCAGGATCACAAGCCAACATGAGACAGTCAGATAGGTAAGTATATAAAGCAAACCAGGTGTAAAGGACATTTGTCTGCACAGTACTATGGTTTGAATGTTCCCCAGAAGCTCATGTGTTGGAATCTTAATTCCTCAATGCAGCAGTGCTAGGAGGTGGGGCCTAGTGAGAGGTGTTTGTGTCATGGAGACTCTGGCCTCATGAAGGTTTTAATATTAATGCACTCTTTTGGAATTGGCTTAGTTCTCATGAGAGCAGGTTGTTATAAAGCAGGTGGGCCCACTTCATCTCTTTCCTTTTCACACATGCTTGCTTGCCCTTCTACATTTCCACCCTGCTATGAAGTAGCACAAGGCCCTCATCAAATGCAGCCAACCAGTCTTGGACTTCCCAGCCTCTAGAACCAGGAGTTAAATAAATATCTTTCCTTTAAAAATTACCCAGTCTCAGGTATTCTGTTATAGCAACACAAAACAGACTAAGACACATTGTAAACATATAGTAATAATACTCTTTACTTCTGCAAAGAAGAGGTGGAAAAACATTTATCTACTATAAGAAAAACAATAGCATAAAGACAGTGCTTATATAGATGTGTAATTAACCACAGTTTTGGTGAAGCCCTGGGGAGTGATGAGATCTGTGGCCAATCAGAGAGATCATTCACTTTTGTAAGAAGGGAAGCCATGTCTTGGTCCCAAGAGATTGTTGACATGTAAAGTTAGAGTTATAGGTACAGTGTATAAGCCATATTGGTTAAAAGAAAAAAACCCTGGAAATCCAGATTTTTATATGAAATAGCCTGATATTTAAAAATTAGCTCAAAACCTCCTATACATTGTAGACCAATATCAGCATATCAGTGGCCCAGACCTTAAATTATAACTTCTATAATATATTTTTATACGACCATGAGGTCTAGAAACTTGCTTAATAAATACAATTTGAAAACAAGATGCTCTTACTCCTGTGATTTTTAGCACCCTTATCTTTATCATTCATAAGCCCTGACTTTGTATTGGCTTTTATTGCTATTTGTTTTCATGTTTATTTTCAATCTTCTCAAATAGATGAGACTTTCTGAATATCAGAAATCATCACTTGAGCATCTTTCTATCCCCAGCCCCTAGCACAGTAATTTTCTCTTTGTTGAGGCACATAAACATAATAACTATAAAAACAAAAATTCACTAATTCTTACTATAGACTAGACATTATAGGTAGTGGTTTATTCATATTATCTTATTGCTTCTTAAAACAATATTACAAAATAACTACTGGTATTTTGATTCCTACTTACATATGAAGAATTCAAAGCTCAGGAAGGCTAAACTGTCCAGGCTCGTATAGTTTAGTAAGTTGTGGAGCTGGGACTCAAATCTGGAAGGCTGGCCCCAGGAAGTATGATTATACTGCTAAAAATGCCAGATGATGGTAGGAGTGATATTGCTGAAGTCAGAGAACTTAAAGCAGGTATTTCCTCACTCAAGCTCTATGATTCTTCAAGGCTATTCTTTGAATAGTTAAGTCATTCCAGATAACTTTCAATGTAATAATGTCCAGTGAAAAAAATAAACTGGAGGGATCTTTTGGCCTTATGAAGAGAATTATCATGTGATGATTTATAAACCTTGAAAAATAGTTTCCAAGCCATGGATTTACAAAGGTGTGTCCTGATTTCCTTTATATTTGATTTAAATATAATGGCTTAAATATGCCTTCACATATTTCTAAAACATTTATTTTAAAAATACCAGCACATTCAAATGGCAATTCAACCCACTAGAAATCTCCAATGTGCTAACTAGTAGCATTAGTGATTAACTATTTAATAAATACATGCATATTCTAACATAAGGTACATTTATACTAATAAAATACCACTTCTCTTTGCTTTACATATTGGAGTTCTATGTCAGATTTTGTTTGCATAATGCATTCTGCTCTGTGAGAAAGTTGGAAAGCCTATTCCCTAAATATAGCTTCTTACTAAGTCAGTCCCCACTCACCCACCTAATTACACATGCTTGAGCAGTCAGTAGAGGCCGATTACCATTGTATTATATTTATGGAGTCTAAGATGCAATGAATTGTAAGAGGTACCATTATTTCATGTACCACAAAGAGAAAAAAACACTACCAATGAAAATATGGCATGCCATCAATTCGGAGATCTAAATTTTTTTTAAAATGTTTTTGAATCAATAGAATATAGTAGTTAAGAATTTAAACTCTGAACTCATCTAGATTTGAATTCTAGGGCATCCTATATTCTGTGATCTTTGGAAAATCACTAAGCCTCTATCTTCATATGTAAAATGAGGCTGTTATTTCGATCTAACTCATAGGTCTTTTGTGAGAATTAAATAAGAGAATACATGTAAAGCTAGATTCTTGGGGTATAGTAAGTTCCTGATAAATGTTTACTGTTGTGATTATTATGAGTGCTGAGAAAGCCCTTGCTATAGACCTAATGTTTGTAGCCTCTCAAAATGTATATGTTGAAACCTAATCTCCAGTGTGGTGGGATTAGGAGGTAGAGCCTTTAGGAGGTGATTAGGTCATGAAAGTGGAACTTTCATGAATGGGATTAGTGCCCTTATGAAAAAGGACCCAGAGAGATGCCTTGCCCCTTCCACTTTGTGAGGCCATCTACGAATCAGAAAGTGGGCCCTCACCAGACATCAAATCTGCTTGCTCCTTGATCTTGAACTTCTCAATCTCCAGAACTAAGGGAAATAAATTTCTGTTGTTTATATAAGGTACCCCATTTATGGTATTTTGTTATGGTAGCCCAAACAGACTAAGATAGTCCTTAATCCTGTGACATGATTGTTTAAGGCTTTTTCTAGTAGGGGCAGGAGCAGTGTGATACTCAGACTTGTGTGATACCCAAATAAATGCCTCCAGGAATCCATGCTTCTCCTTTTAATCTCCTTTTCAGAAGCTCTTTTCTCTTAGAAGAGTGAACACATATCTGATTGAACAGGCTTTTATCGCTAAAGGAGAAGATTTGCCTGATGATATGAAGCTCTGTTCAGATGCCAATTTAATCTCTCCTGATAGAGAGGTTTTAGAATCTTTTAGCCCTCCTTGGTGACCTCCGCATAACACAAATAGATTTCTCCTGATCTTGTGTCCTACAGCCCCAGAGGTGGAGGAATAGAGTAGATTTTCCTTCTAAAGTTTTGGTCTTGAGTGCAGTGGTGGGGAAATTTATTTACATAAATGGCGAAGTAATAGATATGTTAATTAGCTTGATTGTGATAATAATTTCACAGTGTATACGTACGTCAAAACATCACATTGTACACTTTAAATATATACATTTTTTTATTTTTCAAGTATATCTGAGTAAAGCTGAAAGGGAAAAAAAAGAAAATTAAAAAAAGAAAGGTTTTAGAATATTAAAAAGAGCTAATTTTAAGTAAAGGGTTTTTTTTGTTCAGATTAAAAAAATAAAGGTTCGTGGACCCTTTGAGTTGTGTGTGCTAATTATTTCACATATGGAATATTTATGTGGATAAGTAGGAAAGTGACAACTCTAGTTTTATCCTCTTGAATTCCAAACATGCCTTTTCAACTGCCTGGTAGGTACTGCTAATGTTTCAGACTGTGGCCTCACCAACTCATCACATTGGAAACCAAATTCATGGACTTCTCCCAAAAACTAGTGTACACACTAGACTGTGCTTTAGCAACAAGTAGGACCCAAGCCTCTTGTCACTAGTCCAGTGGAGTTCAGGTGGCTCTCCTCAGGATCTTGCGACAAAAGTATCTGAGCTCCTTCCATTGTGTGACTACCTCTCTGGTACACTTTCCAAGGGCATTTCAGAGGGGGGAAAAGGACTGCAAGGTCATCCGGAGTGTTTTAAAGAGTAGGCCTATCCGTAGTTTATCTCATTTCTACCCACATTCCACTGGCTATAACTGAGTTGCAAGGCCCCCAAAATCTTTTGATTCTACCTCAGTGGCATCTAAACATTTTCCTTCTTTTTCACTCTCACTCCCACTGTTCTTTCACAGATACAGTGAGATATCTTTCATCTGTCCACCAAAGTAGTTCCTTAAGAGGGCTTCCTGCCTCATATCTCTCTTTCTTCCCGTTCCTGAATATATGTCCCCTATACTGCTGCCAGGCTTACCTGTCTCAGACTGATCTTATTCTTATTGACAACAGTTTCTGTGGCAAGCCTGCAGAGCAGGGCTGTGCACCTTGCATGACATTCAAGTGCCATCAGTTGCCCCTGCACTCATCCAGGCTATCTCCCAGGAGACCTATGCATGCATAATTCTATTCAGCTTAGCTAGATCAATTTTTTTTCTAGAAATGTCCTTATTTTACCCATGGTCTCACACTGGTCAACGTTTTTTTCATCTTTTGAAAGCCCACCCATTATGCAAGACCCAACCTAGGTGTGTCCCTTTCTCTTTCAAGCATTTTTTGATTCACCTGGTTGGAATGAAATGCTCATTCCAAAGGGCTCCTAATGCAAATTTTAAGAACTCTTTTTTTAGACTTTTTTTTACTCTATTCTCAGGGGTGCTTAAAGTCAATTTTGTATGGACTATCTTCTTGACTTGATTTCTTGTACCTTACAGACCTGCAGTAGACACCAATTTTCTTATACTCACAACACTGACCTCAATGCATTGAATATCATAGATATGCAAGAGATGTTTAGTATATTAACTAATTTGTAAAACTTTTAGCAACTGATAGGAATATAAAATGCTACAAAATTTCAAATATAAGATTATTCAAGACATTTTCTTCTATAACATGACACAAAATTATTTTTAAAAGTTTTTGTTGCATCCAATGCTAAAATTAAAATTATCTTTATATCAGGTAAATTATAAAAGTATGCTCAAGATGGAAAATGATGAGGGCCTTCTCATTTCCTTTAAAGACTGAAAGCCCTCATGACTAAAATATCTAGGGCTTTAGATAAGGAAATGCTATTCCAATAGCATTCACATATAGTATTTAATCCTAAACCACTCTCTTCATCTACCTTTGCTCTGCCTAATATATTTTTCTCTTTTTTCTGTTTCTTACCAAATGCTTCCGGCTTTCAGGCTTATTGGCTACTTCTTACTCTGTTTCTCTTATCCCATTCTCCCAAATGCGAGACCTCTCCTGGAGTCCTTAGCAAGATACTTCCTTAAATGGGTCTACTAACTATATGGCTTTATTTCTTCACTGACTTACTTTTTATTTAGATGCAAATCTGTTTTTTGGAGCAAAGCGAGGAAAAAATAAAGGAATAAATGTGTATTAGATAGGATGTTTGGGACTGCAACCAGCAGCAAGCTCTAACTCAAACAGATATAAACAATGTGTGGATTATTAACTCTTATAATAAAAGTCCACAGGTAGGATGAACTCCATAACTGCTTTTTAGTAATTCTCCTGGTTCAGTCCTTATCTGTGTTTGCTTCATTCTTAGGCCAGTACGAAATTGGATATGATGATTCCAGGCATCACAGTAGGTGAGACAATATTAAAAGAACCCATTCTACTAAGTGAAGTATCTCAAGAATGGAAAAACAAGCACCACA